>CANYCX010404642.1:0-10081 GCA_948193385.1 Breynia disticha f. nivosa | reverse complement strand
GGTATGGAATTAAATGTGATTTTATGAATTCTAAGTGTATAACTTTATTCTATACCATGAACACATTTATAATTTGATTTTAAATGATATTGAATTTATTATTTGATTCTGAATGAAGTTGACCTTTGAGGTTATGTTACTTACTAAGTTTATAACTCATGCAATTATTGCCTGCAACGCTCGGCATGTATTTGAGAAAGATTTTCCTTATTGGTGGGACGGTGCACATTTGCTCAGATTATGGAAATTTCAGAGGGATACGGACCGAGGTGTGTTGTGCACTCAATTGGATTAGAGTTTGATTTGATGTATATGTACATGACAATGCATACATGCAATTACTGGTATTTTGCCGGGTTATGATAGAAAATGGAATCAGTAGGATTCTCGTTTCTTTCATAACCTAGAAACCTTATGTAAAATAATTGTATAAATACTTATGAAAATGAGTTTGATTTTTTGTGTCCTTCAATTTTATTTCTTTGTTACTTATGTTATATTATTAAAAATCAAAAACTTGATTTCCGAAGTTTGAGTATCACTTGCAGGAGGGGAGTTATAGGTGAGTGATATTTAAATTTTGGGGGTCACAAAACCGTTCCCCAACCCATTTCAATTTTTACACAATCCAGAAGAGCCAAACGGTTTGACGAACGACCTAGCCAAACTTTTCCCCAAACCGTTCGGATTGGATGGCTGGACAGAATGACCAAACGGTTTGAAGAACGACCTAGTCAGGCCATTCCCCAAACTGTTTGACACTGTTCATCACACTATATATTTGATTGTTTGAAGGTTTTTGAATCCAATTATTTGTGTGCATGTTTTGATGATTAAATTCTTGATGTGGAGATGGAATTTATCAAATTGTGTATACATATTTGGCTAAACATACAAATGCATGAAAGTTGACCTTTCCGGTAGTTTTGCTTACTGAGTTTTATGACTCACGCGTTTTATGTCTGCCTCGCTCGGCAGGAATTCAAAGAGGATAAATTTTAGACGCGAAGGTGGTACATTGCTACTCAAGTCTAGGACTTCCTGTAAGAGAATCTGAGGTGGGCGGTGTACTGTGTAGAAAATTTTATCTTGTACATGACAGATCATACATAGTGCATTACTTGTATTTTGTCAGGTTATGATTGAAATAAGATTTTCTAGTTCTTTTTCTTTCCTAACCTGAACTGTTTTGTAAACCTCATATTGTATTAGGCCTAGGCCTTCGCAAACTTTTATACATGTGTTGATGAAATGAAATGTACATATTTAGTAAAGATGTGTTTATTTTTACTCCTCTTTATTTTATTTTTCTTTATGTTTTACTTAAATTAATTATAACAAAAACTTGATTTCCAAATTCGAGTGTCACTTGACGGGAAGGGGAGAAAATACATAAGTGATAGTCAAATTTTGGGCTCGAAAGAGTAAGGTAAGCTCTAAAGTTATGCTTGATTCTTATAGGGTTATGAGTCTAAGGTTGGGATTGTTTTGGGTAAGTATGTTTAATGGGACTAATGTGAGTAGATTATGACCTAAATACTAAGAGTTAGGAAGAGATTGAGATTTTAGGGTTTTGAGAAATTGAGGGTTTTTGATAAATAAGAGTAGGATTGTGAAATTGAAAGTGAAATTGCGTTTAATGTGGAAAATGTGGTTAAAAATAATGTAGAAAACATTGTTCACGATTCAGATCGAAGTTGAGTCGTGAGGCGACTTTGCGGAGTTCGAAGAAGTGAATCGAACCGCACTTACCTTTGTATGTCTTGCATCTGTATGGTTAAGTATGATTGGCTAAATGTTTACTGTGGTAAATGTGAGAATTGTATTATATGGACTTGTGTGTATATGTTCGATATGGATGGAATATTGATGAAATCGGCTGGAAATGCTTGAACTAAGCTTAATAGATTGTGTACTACTTGAGGTTGTACTTGTCTTTTGTGTGCGTTATTGGTTTTGGATGAAAGTGTGTTATGTGATGGTATGCTATAAAATGGTTAAAGATAAATTTGATGGAATGATGAGTATGATGTTTTGTGTGTTATGAATTAAGGATGATGACTGTTATGTTGTATCATGGATGAAATGGTGATCAATCTTAAATGATTAAAATGATCATTTTGGAATAATGTG
This sequence comes from Breynia disticha f. nivosa, assembly GCA_948193385.1. Lineage (NCBI taxonomy): Eukaryota > Viridiplantae > Streptophyta > Magnoliopsida > Malpighiales > Phyllanthaceae > Breynia > Breynia disticha. The sequence goes on along the minus strand of CANYCX010404642.1, from coordinate 7,948 downwards.
TGGCATATATTGTGTGAATATGTTTGTAATTTATCCATGACATTATGGCATTGCATAAGCATGGTGTGACATGTTCATGATGAGGAAAAGAAAAAAAGCATGTGCTCAATAAGGAGAGATCCCTTGTTAAAATGGGAGCGTGTGGTCAATAGGGGATACCCTAAGAAATCCGACAAAAAAATAAAGCGTGTGCACATCGTCGGTAATTAAGGAGCGTGTTCTCATGAAGGAGAGATCCTTCAATAAAAGATAATGAGTGATATCCGGGTCATGTTGTATGTGAAATGCACTAGCACATGCATTGGACATTCTTTTGCATTTTTGTGATATAACGTGTTAATGGTGATTATGAATACTATGTGAGGATAATATACAATTGACGTAATGGCTGTGCAAATGAATTTCTTGACTTGTTTGATTGATGAAAAACATAAGGAATAATGTGATGATAATGTTGAAATGTTGTGCGCCAAAGATTTTCCCTGTGTTATTTGATTGTTATGAAGAACCTATGTGTTTGGGCATGTGTTGTGTATGATGATTTTATACTTGGAAAGTATGATACGTGTGTTGTAATCTGGAAACAGCAGTGTGAACCCCAAATTCATAAAACTCATTTCGTTTAAATATCGATTTTGGCAACCATTTTTTTAAAAATAGATAAGTATGAGAGAGAAGAAAGTAAAAGTAAAGTTTTCAAATCATTTAATAAAGACCAATGTTGGTCATACACAAAAGAAGAATCGAAATGCAGAAGCAATGGAAAACGATTTACGTGCTATATTGGTAAATCTCATCTATACTGAAATTGTATAGACATACAACACAAACATAACCAAAAAACTAGGAGCTCGACCTTCTTTAGTATTGCACCGCTTAGCCTTTCTGAAAACGTAGTCCCTTCACTAATCCATGTCACTGTACACAACATTCAAACAACATATAGGGGTGAGTATTTAAAAATACTCAGTAAGTGATAAAGCTATTGTTGTTAAGATGAAGTGCAGGGAAATCTTTGGCCAGCACGGGCGTGCTCATTGAACACAATGTCGTGTTAATGCATTAATTCCCAAATGGTTCACTGTTGCCACGTCAAATTCGGTTCCTTTAGGTGCTTTAATTGCCATGGAATTGATCCTAGATCACTTACTTACTTTAGATATACATTAGTACGTTATTCTTGTTAAAACTAGGTTTCTGGGCACAATTAACGTAGGTTTAACCTGACCCTAACATACGTTATTCATCAGTAAATTTCCTATTTTCCAGACCAAGAATAACGTATGTTACCAGCAAGGTAACATACATTATTCACCTTAAAGTACATTAATACTTGAATTAACGTACTTGAAGTCATTCCAGAGGCCATTTACAGACATTTTAGTTCAATCCGAGACTTACACACTTCCTGCACCATTCAAGCAAATCAAACCAACTATCTTAACCTCTTATTCAACCATTTCACCCATCTTATAGCCACACACAACATCCTTGATCAAACAACCTATTCATAACACAATCATACACATATTCATCATACATTCATTTCATTTTCATTTACTCACAATCTAATTCCACAACCAAGCCACAAAGTGTAGATTCCATTACATATCATACAATTCACCATTTCTCACTTCTCAACCAAAACATATATTAAGTCTTCATGTATATATATACTCATCCAAGGATATGACCAACACATTAATATCATTACTAGGCCACTTAACATTCAGCTTTCCCCACTCATATGGGACAAATGAACACATGTACCTACATGCCTCATTCCATTCATAAACACATATCATATTCCTCAATATCTTCATCGAATCACAAATCATAACATACCTCCACAAGCATAAGTTCAACTAGATTATACAAGCATTCACAAACACACCACTACCTAACCATAAGAGATTATACACATTCCAAATAACTCATACAAGCACACATGTTGCTCAATCATAACTCATGCCCATATCATAACCATAATCCACACACATTCATATTCCATATGACCAATATCATGTATGCATAATGAATGCAAATGAAATGCTAATGCATTTCCACACAATGTGCCCTGGGGTCTCACACAGTCCGCAAACTAGAGAGCCTCTACCCTCTCTTTAAACTCGAGAGATCTCTCTCTCATTTCATTTTATTTGGGCTAATCCCCTTTTTTATCCAAACAGAAGAACAACTTGCCTTCTGGGTAAGAACATCTCGCCTTCCCATTCACAAGTCAAGCTCTCGATTACTTTTTCCTCGGGCCTTGCTGGGCATCGAGCTCTCGCTTGGCATAAAATCTCATTAAGGATAAATCCCTCTTTAAATCAACAACAAAAGCGATGCTCTTTTTTTCACAATTGGGCTAGTCCCCTATTTTATCATACGGAAGAACAACCCGCCTTCTGAGGAAGAACATCTTGACTTCCCTTTATCATTTCAAAGCATGAACATACAATCGCGCCCATGCAAATGTCAATAATGACCTGAATGAATTCCACATATCCATTTCCAAATTCCATTTCATAATTCCACAAACTCACACATATATGAATGTTCCACAATAACCATAACATGCCCAGAGGCCATATTCTTATGAAAAAGCAACATTTTTCACAAATAGTTTAAAACTCACATGAACTATTTGCATTATAACTCATTGTATCACAATACTCATAATTATATAACCACACATATCATACACGACCAACTCGTGGCCTAAGCCAACACATACATCATTCACAACCCCTACAAGTCCATCACCATATCCATAATTAAAATCTCATAATGAGTATATGGTTATTCAAAGAAACATTATCATATTTTTAAAAATTTTAAGCGAACTCACACATTCACGGTGATGAATTATTAATCACTTCAATTCATGCATCAATTCATATATCATTCCTAAATACCATGTGTATTTCAACTCATAACAGTATGCTATCAAGCATTCATTTTCATTTATAAAACATTTCCATGGTACCTTACCATCATCAATTTCAGTCATCACATATCAACTACAACTCTCACAGACTTCCAAACATTCCATACAAGTCAAATCAAGTAACCAAGTTCTTTTAATGACACATTTCCACACCATTTAATAATAAAGCATAAATCAAACATGTTTAACCCCACTGAGGTAAAAACCTACAATGGTAAGTGTCAAAAGTGCACTTACCTCGAACTCCGCAAATTGGTTCATCGCTCGTTTCCCGATTCGGGTTTCGATTGTCGCCTCCTACAAAATCATGACACATTTCACATCATATACCATATTCTAGTCTTAATTTCTCATTTTCACAACTATACTCAAAATCTTCACTTTTCCCTAGAACCATAAATTCTTTAATCTCTGTTAAATCCTCCGTTTTTAGGTTAATTGGTTACACATGTAGTTACTACTATGAAAACCCAACAAAACCCTACCAAATGTACCTTATTTCCCTCAGGTTTCACTTAAGAATAGAAGTTTTACCTTTTCTCCTCTTTGCTTCCAAACCCTAATTTAAGGAGAATCAGATGGGGGATGATTTCGTTGTTAATCTCACAGAAATCTACGAGTTGTAGGTAGGTTTTATGTCTGGAAGACCTGAGGATTATGTTTTGGGGTTTTGGAAATGTTTGAGAGGGTTTGGGGAAGTTTTCTCGAAAATGAGTGTTTTAAAGTCTTTTTAATATATGTCCAGACCCCCGATAACATAGGTTTGGGAAACATCAATGTATGTTTAACAACATAAGTTATTCTGGAGATTCAGGGATGAATAACGTACGTTATTCCTCAGGTTAACGTACGTTATTCTCCACAAACCCAGCTTAACATACGTTAAAGACACCATTGACTTACGTTAATGATGTGCAGTCTGCTGCACTTTCCATTTTCCAACTCTTTCGATCCTAGACATACATATCCCTATATATACATTCTTCTAACTTATTTTAGACACTATTCCAACATAAAAGGGACATTTTTCGGGCCGTTACAACTCTCCTCTTTAAGAAATTTTGTCCCTAAAATTTGAAAGAAGTTAGGTTCCAAATCATTCAACTTAACTTGAACTCTCACATTTCAACCTAAAGGTCTCGGCTTAAGACATCCAAAAAGGATCAAACTTACCAATAAGCAAGAACATATTCTTATGTTTCAAATTGTTTTCATATAAGATTATAATTAAGGATATATTCAAGATCCTTTCAACTTATATATGCAACCCCAATAGCATCAAAGTTCACAATATATGCTCACAACATACTCCACCATTAACACATTTGCAACCTCAATCATACAAGCACTCTTTAACTAAACTCCAACAGCTAAAACGACTAAATCATCTGAACTAGCCTCCACACTCACAATCGTATCCACCTCCAATTTTCACATTCATGTATCTCCTCCTCTTCCATTATTCAGTCAAATGTTTCATCATACACATACATTAATTAGGGTAATCGTTTTGCCTATGTACTTATCCTCATTTTCGTACTCCCTTTATCCATAAGGTTTCCACTCATACTTTACACTCACACTGTGACCCCCAAATTCGACTACCACTCAATTTCATACTTATCTCCCAAGTGGTACCCGAACATGGACATCAAAGGTTTTGAAGTAATAATTTAAAATAAAAGAGTATAAGAGAAATCATTTATGTACATTCGATTCTAAAAATATAAAATCCTTCATTTGACTAAATAATATTTCGTAAGGGTTTTTATAAAAATGTGGAAATATCGCAAAATGTGTATGTTTACAAATGCAACTGAGTTTTAAAGGAAAGAAATCCATTAAAACCCAAATTTGAATAAAACCCATCAAATAAATATATATGCATTAACAATATTCAATACAAACAATTCGTATGACATATGATTAGGGCAACATCTAGTGCACCACCCACCTTGATTCTTCGATTCTTTAAGCACGAGTCGGGGTGAGCAAAACTATCATCCACACCTCCGCCATAACTCCTCAAATCCCTGCGAATATGGCAGGTATACCATGCAATGAGTTGTGAAGCTCAATAAGCAACACTTACTGAAATGGACAACTGACCCTATTTCATTTTATTCTCATTCATTTCAATTTATAATAAAAACAAAAAACTTAATCAATTTCATGTTATATCATCCATTAATCAAATCGTAAATAGACAATCAAACAAATTCCATGCCCAATCATAAACCCAAACTTAAACATTCCAAAATAAAAAAATCACGGGTGTTCAACAATGACTACGTGTGGTGCTACGCAACTACGGGTTGTTGCTACCACATCGCGTAGTCCTGGTGCTAAGAAACATGCGGTAATGGCAAAGTACGTGTGATCGTACTGAGCGTGCGTACTTTGCTGCCAACCCACATGGATCTCTGGTTTCCTGGATGAAAATCACAAACAATTCTATACATTCCTTCTAACAATTTTTTTTACCACAATTGATCATTTCAATTCAATCATCAGCCAACAAAATTCATCTTTTCCTTTTCCATTATCAAAACACATAGCAATCATGACTACACCCTCAAATTCACACTCAGTCAATTAAACTTCAACCAAGATCATTATATGTATCTATAATATCCAATTTGTTAACATATATCCAAGAGATTGGCACAAAACATATTCAACACATATCATTTTATCATTCAGATCACTCAACATCCAATCAAACAATGAAGCTAAACCATTTATATAACTCATTCACATGACCTTATAAGTACCAAAAAAATCCAATTGACATACCAAACCTAATTCATAACTTCATATTTAGAAGCAACATCAATACTTAAGAAGTTCACACATTTTTCTAAGCTTATGCCAGAACATACCCAACCGACATTCTTAACCATTTCTACACTGATTTCATATACACCACATTAAAACATTTCACCCATGGTCAATCATCATATTCGCAACCAAATCATAACCATATGTATCAATACATTTTATTCATAACCAAATCCATAACCAAGCACAAACATGGTGTCAACACACCTCGTTCATCATCATATCATCTTTCCAAATAATCAACATCATAAGTACATAGCTAACACACAAGCAAATACGTTATATGCAATATGATGAATGAGAATGCATGCCATCTAAAGCATTCATAAATATGATCACCCATTATCCCAATTATGTTCAATTTACGCCCTTTCCTAGCCAAAATATTGATGTTTGCAAATAGGCCTCGTCGGCTAGGAGTATCGGTTACTAAGAACTATGGACCATAGATTTTATGCCCTTACTTGGCCTTAATTTTACCCTTACTTGGCCTGGAACGCCCGAACACTTTTAAGTGTACTGAGTTTTTACAATGTGTCATGGTATAATATGTGATATATAATCACCGTAATTATGCTCCCAAAAGGCATAACCAATCCCTCATTTTCGCTCACTAAGAGCCCTTTTATTTCATTTAATTTTTCTCTTTATGAGACCAAATGCATGAATGTTATGTGTACATTTTATGCAACCAAATCATCCATTTGCCATGCATTCACAATCCAATCATGCTATGCTTCACAATCAACAGTGGAGTTTAACCATTAAGCAATCTCAACCACATCAATAATTAACTAAGCATAGCCCACATAAGTATCACGGTCATCATCAACTAGTTATAACTCATACGTGTCCATCAACATAGACATAAGGAACACCCATACGTGTACATGAATATACATCCATAATTCAACTCATATAAGTAAGGCATATATTCACAATTGTTATACCCAATCAAGTAAACCACATTCTTATGTCAAGATTCACAATTTCCTATTACAACCCATCATTTCCTCATAAGGCTTACAAGCTCATGCAAGATCATACAAGATCATGCAAGCACGCATGTTTTATCAATCCCATTTCGTATTCATAACGTATTCATAATTCATCATATCACGTAAACATAAACATATAAACATACACCCATAAACCCATCTCATTGTACCATTTTCTTATTCTTAAGCAACTCATAAACAAATCAAAATAGTTTCCAGAACATAAAAAAACATTCTTAGCACCCTACCCTAATCAATTGCATTTAAGCATAAGAAAAATACAAACTCATTCATCTTTCAAGAAATCCACATATTCTCATCAAGCAAACATAGCTACTCATACAATGAACCAACCATACAAGTACTGTAACGCCCCAAAAATTTGCCTATTCCAAATTGAACAAAGAATCACGAATGCAGTTGAAATTTAAAAGAACCGAATGTTTTTAGTTCGAATGGAATTATGAAAGACAATACGAGGTATGTATAAATGTTAGAACAAAGTTTAATCTAATGCTAAGTCATGATCAATTCATGAAAAATAATGTTAGAATGTGTTAAGGATCCCTTGGTATAAGTATTGTGGGAATTATGTTATGGATCGGGAAATGCAACGAGAAAAAGATGAACCAATTTGACGTATGTCAAGGTTTGATTTGATGTTGTTATATGTGTTAATTTAATGTTAAATGGTGTTAATTGAGTGGATATGATGTTGCATGAAGTTATAAACATGTATGTGTAAATATATGAAGGAAAGGGAATCGGAAGGGGATCGAAAATCACCAAGTATGGTAATCTGCAGGGAGTAACGTTCATTACCCATCCAGTAATGAACGTTACTGGCCATAGCGTGACTTAGCTCAATCATAATGAACGTTATTCATCCCTGACTGCCCAGAAAATTTGTAATGAACGTTACCAATGAGCTAATGAACGTTAAGCTGGGCAAACTATCACCCTGTTCATACTGCCTTGAATAATGAATGTTACCATAGGTGTAATGAACATTATTCTAGGACAGTAAGTCCTAAATGGACCGAAATAACATCCTAATTCATACTTAATGAATCCTAGTGATGTATAATGGTTTTCTAATGAATAAGAACACTTAAAGTGAGATCGATAACACTTGTGTGATTGAAATGTATGCTTGTTG
>CANYCX010404451.1:0-10076 GCA_948193385.1 Breynia disticha f. nivosa | reverse complement strand
AACCATAGCATTAATTCTTTACTCACACAATTCATTTAGCTACTTATACATCCTCTCACGTAATTGTCTTGAATGCACAAATGAATGCAAATGCATGTCCCCTTAATGCATTTCTAGTATGATTTAAGTTTTTTGCCCTTTCTCGGTCATAATTTATGACGTTTGCAAACGGGCCTCGTCGGCCGGGAGTATAGTGGTTATAAAGTACTATGGTCCATAGATTTTTACACCCTTAATTTGCCTTAATAACGCCCTTACTTGGCCAGGCACGCTCAATCACTAAAAGTGAACTGAGCATTCCACTGTGCCCCGATATAGCATATATGAAGTACTATCCATTAAAATACGCTCACAAGAGCCATAACCACTCCCTCAATTTATACGTTCTCAAGAGCCACATTATAATGAAATGCTCTCCATGAGCCCAAAAATGCTTGTATGATATATGAAATATCATATAATACAATCATTCATGTTCATGCCATGCTTTACATTCAATGATATTTCACCAGTAACAATATCAACATAATTCTCATAAACTTTCAATCATCAAGTATAACAATTGAACATAACATATAATCAAACAACTCCAACCAAAACACATGCTAACAATTTAACATATTTAATCTTACAACAACCAACACAACATGTCCAACAATAATCATTTATATTTAATTTCGGAGGAAACAAATTTAGGAAATAGTTGCATTCATGTTGCTTATCTTTCAAGAAATGTCTAATGGTTCGGTCGGAAACCTCCCCCACCGTGATTTTTGTTTCCTATCATACAAAATTTTAATTCCCCATTAACATCATTAATTTAATCACACAACATGCAAGAGATTGCCTAAAACGTGCTTTATGTTATTAGTTTCATTTTCTTTTACCCTCTCACTTTTCTCTTAACTCTTTCCTCACCAACTCAATCTACCTATGTTTCCATCTCTTTCACCATACACTACCCACTTAACTTAAAACTGAAAATACTTCCAATAAACCTAAAAAACACTTACCAAAGTGACAAAACATTGAATAACGCCGCTCACGTAAAATCTGACTCGTCACTATTCACACGTCCCTGTTCCTCCGAAATTTTCAGTAATTAAATCACGTTTTTAACATCAAACACCAAGGGAAATGGATATTAGAGAATTAGAGCTTTCCAACGAGTCCTTATTTACTCAAATCGGAGCTTAATCGACAAAGTTACGACAATTTTCATTCAAGGTTTCAAGAAAAACGGGAAATGGAAGAGGGAAGGAATTTCTTACCTTGATTCAAGTCAAAAATGATTTTGGAAGCTTCTTTACTCCAGAAATTTGGATGGAATTGATAGAGAAATGGAAGTTTTGTGAAGAAGATGGAGAGGAAGAAGGTGGTGGTGAGTGGGAGTTTGGTGGAGATGGTAAGTGGAGGAGAAAAGAAGAAGAAAAGTAGTAAAGAGATGAGACTGGTGGATGATGTCGGGGAAGTGGAGGAATAAGGTGGAAAGTTTTTATTTTTAAGTCGTCTTGGGTCCACTTTGTTTCGTAATTTATTTTAGCTCGACTCACATTAAATTCTGAATTTCGTAATTTTTGAAATTCATAGTCTTTCTAAATTTCTCTTAATCTCTCTTATCATAAATTCAATTTATTCCTCCTAATTATTTATTTATCCCAATTATTTATTTAAAGAAACCGCAAAAAATTTTCCTGTATTTTCTTCATATTTTATTTTAGTATTTAATTTAAATACGAGATTTTTGCAAAATTTAGGGGCGTTGCAATGGAAATAAAAGTTTCTTGCTAGTTTTCCTTATATATTAGGAGAGAGGGTGAGAAATAGAATAGAAAAGGAATATGGTAACCAAATCCCTTACAATAACCTTACATATGGCCAACTTAGAAGCTTTACTCAACAAGAAGTAATCCAAGCCTACAATGATTTACAAATGCGCAATCACAACAAATATGGAAACGAATAAAACTGGACAAGCATTAGGAGAATTTTACAAATACTTAGGTCTAGGGTAATGCTCAGGAAATTGTGAAAATCCTTCCACATGTTCAGGAAATTGCAAAAGAAGATCAAGTAAATCTAAGTATCATAAAAGAAGCACCCATCCCTAAAAAACCCACGTCTTCTAAAGGTTTTTATTATAAAAACACTAATCACAATAAGTCAAAACAAAAAGACTACCTCATTAAAACCTTCATCCTCTAAACCAAAATCTGCTAAGAAATCTCTCAAAGATATTACATGTCACAAAAATGGCAGAAAGGTCATACTAGCAAATATTATCGATTAAACAAACAAATTAGAGAACTTTCCTTAGAAGAATAAACTCTTTCCAAATTAGAAGCTCTCCTCCACAATTCTTCTGAATCCAATCCTTCAAAACCACCAAGTGAACTTGAAGAATTTGAATGAAGAATTCCAAGTTGATGAATTACATGATTCCTCAGAGGAATCTTCTTCTTTCAAATCTACAAATGAAATTAATGTCTTATCAAAAGACTAGATATTTACTTTAGAAATAATTGATCATATTTTAGATCTAATCAAAAAGGCAGAATATTTACAAAAACTTTGTGAAATGTTAAAACAAGACACAGAAACAAAACCTAAATAATCCAATTCTTTACCTACCATTTGAAAAAACACATATGATATTACTAAAATCATGAAACCAGAGAAAATTAATCCACATATCCTAAACATTTCAGAATGATAAAAAAACTACATAATATAAAAAAATGAAATTAAACAATTAAAAGAAAAACAACAAGTACATGATTCATCCATCCAAGTTCTTCTTTCAAAAAAATATCGAAAATGATTATTCAAATCTCCAAGAAACCAAATAAAATGAAGTAGAAGAAAATTCAGATGAAAACAATTTCTTATTTATTTTAAAATAAATAACTTCAAGAAAATATGTCATCAAAATAATCCTTCATTTTTCGGATGATTTTCAAATTGATTACATTGCATTTTTTGATACCAGAGTTGGCTTAAATTGTATAAAAGATGATATTTTCCAATACGATACCAATTTCCAACACAAGAAATGCTAACTACTGCAAATCGATTAGCACTTCAAATAAAAAATAAATGTGATGCTAGTATCATTAACGATGGTTGTATGATTAAATCATCATATTTAATTACAAAAGATATTAACCATATGGTAATCATAGGCACGCCTTTCATTAATTTAATCACTCCACACACAGTTGACCACTAGGCTATTTCTGAAAACAAATTAATGACAAAATTGTGTTTTTTTGTTTGTCGAAAAACCTAGAACTAGAGATTTACATATTCTCTAAGTGAAATCAATTTTCATAAATCAAATAATTATTTTAATAAAAATAAAAAATACACAAATTGAACATTTAAAACAAGATATTACTTTTCAAAAAATACAACAAAAAATACAAAATAAATCATTGCAACAACAAATTTATGATTTTAAAAAACAAGTAGAAAAAAAATATGTGTTGGTCTACAAATGCTTTTTAGGATAGAAAAAAGCTTATGGTTGATTTGCGATATGAAAAAGACTTTGATTATATAAATATACCTACAAAAGCTCAATTAAATCAAATGTATGCTCAAGATGAAGAATTTTGTAGAAATGAAATTAAAGATCTTCAAACAAAAGGATTAATTACAAAATCTAGGTCTCCATGGGCTTATGCTGCTTTCTATGTTCATAAAATGTTGAAACAGAAAGAGAAATGTCGAGATTAGTCATTAATTACAAACCTCTAAGTACAGCTTTAAAATGGATTAGATGCCCATTTCCAAATAAAAAATATTTGTTACAAAAATTATGCTCTGAACATATTTTTTCCAAATTTGATATGAAGTCAGGTTTTTGGCAAATTCAAATATCTCCAAAGGATAGGTACAAAACTGCATTTATAGTCCCATTTGGCCAATATGAATGGAATGTCATGTCTTTTGGCTTAAAAAATGCCTTTTCTGAATTTCAAAAAATAATGAATGATATTTTCAACCCATATTCAAATTTTTGTATTGTTTACATAGAAGTTGTTTTAATTTTTTCTCAAGCAATGGACCAACATTTTAAACATCTTATAATCTTCTTACAAGTAGTTCAGAAAATGGCTTAGTAGTTTCAAAATCTAAAATTTCATTGTTCCAAACAAAAATTAAATTTTTAGCATATTGGACTACAAAAGGAACCATCACTCCAACTGAAAGATCATTACTATTTGCTACAAAATTTCTAGACAAAATTTTAGGCAAAACACAACTCCAAAGGTTTTTAGGAAGTTTAAATTATGTGATAGATTTTTATCCAAATATTAATAGAATAGCTAAACCATTGCATGATAGGCTCAAGAAAAACCCAGTTCCATGGTCAGATGAACATAAAAACATATTAAAACGATTAAATATAGGGTTGAAGAAATTCCATGTTTACATTTAGTTGACCCAAACCTTCCAAAAGTAGTAAAAATAGATGCTTCTGAGATAGGATATGGGGGAATACTAAAACAAGTTCAAAATGAAAAAGAAAAAATAATTCAATACACATATAGACATTGGGATAAAACCTAGCAAAATTATTCAACTATTAAAAAAGAAATTCTTTCAATTGTCAAATGCATTCATATATTTCAAGTGATTTATTATATCAAAAATTTCTTTTACGTATATATTGTAAATCTACAAAAGAGGTTTTACTAAAAGATTTTCAAAACCTTGCATCAAAACAAATTTTTGCTAGATGGCAAGCTTTACTTTCAATTTTGGATTTTGATATAGAATTTATCAAAGGAGATTCAAATTTAGTTCTAGATTTTCTAACTAGAGAGTTTTTTCAGAACATATAGCAAAGATGCCGCCCAAGGAAAAAGGAAAGCACCAGCATCAAACACTTCAAAACTTATCCTATCCAAACCAACATGGTATGAAATGATCTGCAAAGATGAAGCTGATACAAACAAACCTAAAAAGACCAATTCCAAAATTTCTACCTCCAAAAAAATTCAACAAATGATCTAAAATTTTGCTCAAGAAATAGAAATCTTAAGTGTTATACAAAAAGCAATTGAACAACAAATTCCTAAAACACAGTGACCGCCCTCCAAATTAGTTACTCACAACCAAACCTAAAAAATTTTAAACACGGTATCATCACCCTCAAACAAAATACTCTACTCACAACTAGAAGCATAATACATACAAGAATTAGATCAATAATTTCTTACAACCATAGAATCAAATAATGAACAACATACATATCCATATGAACTCCTCCTCTAAATATTTCAACAATTTCACCTACAAACCATTTGTTACGCAAAAAACCATCTTCTATTACTAGGACATCTTAAAAAGTATGGGATCATGCTCTTTCGTTCATAAATTTACGGACAAACGGGATAAAATCCCAGCATTCTCCACTTGCAAAATTCATAAAGTTATCTCACCTCAGGAATGGGGTAGCCCTCTGACAAAAATTCAAACCTTCAGCTGTAAGGATAAGTCCCAACCAAATCTTTAATTTAATTATTGGGATTACTAGTATGCATGGTTCAATGCCTTTATCATACAAACAAGCAAAAAACTCGTTCTTGGTTGATCTTCTTCAAAGACAGCAATCCTACAACATTTGCAACATGGTTTGGACATAAGTGGAGCTTTTATGGTTCTACCTATGAAATAGTCCCTACCATTGTTAAAAGTTCATTCTAAATCTTCAAAGACAATTATCGTTCAATATTGATTGATAATGACAAAAGGATGCCCTCACTTATGCATTTTTCTGCAAATTTTTTCTGCCTATGGGAATCAAATGGGATGTTAAGATATCCATCATCAGAAACTACAATACTCTAGCACTAGTACAAATTTTCTGCACTAAGTGGTGGAAGAATTTTATGCCTAGTACAAAAATTCCAAACAAAAGGTAAAAACGTGGCTCTCCCATCATTCATAAAAGGAAGTATCTATCACCACCTCCAATTCACCAATGGTAAATCCAAACTTTTTAGAAGCAAAGTAACAAATCCAAACTCTACTAGAATCCAACAAACCCAAGAAGACTGTCTTGGAATTTTGCAAAAATTACTCCATTGTCCATCAATAACAACTGTAAAATCTGAATCTTCTAATGATGTAGTAAACCTTAGGAGTAGTAACGATTAAAAAAATTTAAAATGGGCTTAATCAAAAACCAGTAATGGCAGTTCAGATTAAAAATAATAAAACCAACAAAGTAGCTCATACTATACTTTGGCAAAAAAATTTGTTAAGACCCCTACTAAGTAATTTTTACTTAGGAAAAAATAAAGGTGAGTATGGATATATACAAATTTTTAAAACTTAATTTTCAAAAGAATACAAAAGACTAACAAAGTCAAGAACCCAAGATAACGAACAAGAGACATGACTCCAGAGAATCATGATACAAATGGAAAAATAGACAAAAGTGAGTGTTTACACTATTTCACCCAATCTTCACTATTCAAGCACTATGTCAACCACTTTCTACTATTCAATCAATATAATACTATTCAATATATTTTCAAAAATGTCATCCGCTATGTCTTTATAAAGAGGCATTGGTAGATGTAAAACTTAAGTTGCATTTTTAGCATCGCTTTTGAATAACCTTTCTAGTGTAAGCTCTTGAGATTTGATCTTGTAACTTTGATTTCAAAAGTGTTATCTTTCAAAATTTCTAACAAAAATGTGGTTGACTAAGCGACCTATTTTATGTATTTGATCTTTTATCTTCTTTATTACATAGTGTGATCTTGTTCATGTAGTCAACTCTGCAGCTAGAACAGTTACATCTTCTTCCATCTTCCTTACGTAGTCGACTCTGCAGCTAGAACACTTACATACAGTTACATACTCTGCTGCCAGAACAGTTACATGCTTTATCATTTTTACATACTTGGAAGTTATATTTTCATTTCCTTGCATTTTCAATTACTTATTTTTCATTGTGATAAATCTAACATTAGATTCTCTATGTGTGTGTGTGTGTGTGTATATATATATGTAAACAGGTATATATATACATATATCTATATGTATGTATGTATGTATGTCTGTATGTATGTATGTATGCATGTATGTATGTACATATATATATATATATATACATATATATATATATACATATATATATATACATATATATATATACATATATATATATACATATATATATATATATATACATATATATATATATATACATATATATATATATACATATATATATATATATATATATATATCGATATATATAAACATGATACATGATAGATGTTGTTTGATACAGATAGAGTTAATTATAAGAAATGGGAATACAGTATATTATTTCAGACAAGAGTACAATAGGTTAAAGGAGAAGGAGAGTATTGCACAGTATATCACAGAATAACGTAGCACAACATAGTATAATGCTATATACAGTGATACACAGTTGTGTATGTATGGTATAACACATAGCATATGATGAAAGCATAGCTTAAAGATAATAATAAAGAATACTGGAATTAAATATGTAAGTACATACTCAGATGATATGATTACTAGTTACGATATACGTCTAATCACAAATATAATTAGAATATAAAATTTTATTAACTAGATAATTAATATAGATGATTACTCACTAAGCCCGCAACTCACCAACTGCGATCGTATATTTTTTTAGGACTCAATGAAGATAAAGATTTTCTAAAGAGAAACCAGTAGGTGGGACAACTGCCTTTTCTGGCTACTCTCTCCGTGGATAGAATTTGCCAGTGATATAGATATTTGTCTTAGTGTTATGTGTCTTTTTTTTATCATATATTTATGTCAGAACATATGTTATATATATTTTATAATATGATATAAATTGTATGGTGTATTTTAACTTGATACTGGTTTATTTCTAATGGTTCAACAGTTGAATAGGAACGCATGGGACATATTAAACTAACATGAGCTTTATTATAAATCGTGTAACTCCCCAAAAAAATGTCCATTTAATGTTCAAATAATGTCTCAAATAAGTTGGAAGAATGTATACACATGGATACATATGTCAGGGATCGAAAATAGGTCGAAAAATGGAAAATCCACATGTTCATGATTAACATATGATAATCCAATTATTAATGTACATTAATGCAAAATGGAGTGGAATAACGTACGTTACATTAATAATAGCGTACGTTATTCTTCTCAGGTTACCCAGAACTGCATTTTGGTTAACATACTTTAACGTACATTCATGAGTGTGTTCAATGTGTAACGTGCTAAAATTTTGGGAAAATCATAATGATTTAACTAAATATATGAAAATGTACATAGATTTTTCGCGATTTAATTAAATAATAATTGGGTTGAGGAAATGAAAATTTATGAGTAATAAAAATTTTAGGATGTTTAGATCACCGGGAAAGAGAAATATGAAGGAGAGGTAAACCAATAGCATTCGATGGCAAAACCGTCCAAATTGAAACTTTATATATGTCTCTTTTGATCCTCTCTCTCTCTACACTACCTTAAACTCTCTCTCTCTCTCTCTTCTTACCATCATTCTAAAGCCAAGAAAAACCCTAGGAAACGTGTTTTTCATGAAATCTTACCGTTTGGGTTGTGGAATCGATCGAGGATCGCATTTTGGTAAGAATTTCTTATATGATTTATGAAATCCAGTTTTTTTTACCTTAACCCTAGTTTGTGGACTTAAAAATCTTTTGTTTAAGCTCTGATTTGAGCAAATAATGGCTCGTTGGAAAGCTTAGCATGTGTACTATCCATCGGTAACCATCTTTGGTGTTTAAACGTGTGTTAGGTGGCCGAAATTTAAGTTTGAACATCGTTGGTGAATACTGACGGGATTGGGTTTCTTAACCCTAGGTTCGATTTCGAGTTTTGTTGCTTAGGTAAGAATCTTTGGACCTTATTGAGGCTGTTTCAACCGTCAATTGAATTGGGTAATAATTGATGTGAGAGAATGAAGAACGAGTAGGAGAATGTTTAGGGTTTCGAAGGAAGGATGTATGAAATTGGTGTTTAATGATTGTGCGGGATAGTAAGAATCGTAAAACATACGTAAATAAATGTGTTAGTGATAGTAATGGTGGTTGGTGGAAGAAAGAGAAAAGGGTTAGATGAAGGGTGGTTGTAGAACATTAATGAGAGGAAGAGGAGAGATAGATAAGTGGGATCATCTAAACACGTTAACATAAGAACATTTTTAATTTATCGTTTGTGGGTAGGTTTATGCTTAAATAATTAATATAAAGATATAATTTGTGTAATAGGAGGTAAACATCCCAGAGAGGGGAGTTCTCAGTCGGAGCATTAGGAGTTGCTTACGAGGTAAGCAACATGACTACAACTTCCTTTGCTATGTGTGAACTTGATTGTAGAATGTTGCATTGTTGTATATCATTTGGTGAACATATATGGTTGCTTGTCTGATTGTTTGGAATAAGTATGCAATGTGTTGGTGATGCATATTATTTAGGTGTGAGATCTTGTATACCTAATGTGATGGTTAAGTATGTGGTTTATGTGATGTTTGATAGATGGTTGGATGTTTCTCTTGAATTGTTATGCGGTTGTGTTTGTGGATGTGGCAGGAAATGAATTGATGTATTGTGTGGGATATATATACATTTTTTAAGTTAGTGAATTGAGAAAATGATGTTGAGCCTGTTGGTGATTTGATTGTAACTTTGGTTATGTATATATATAACATGGCATATGACATCATGCAATAGAGATGTGGAAGTAAGGAAAGATAATAAGGATGGCTCTTAGTGAGCAAAAGAAATGAGGGAGTGGTTATCGGCTCTTGGGAGCGTAAATGGCAGAAGTATATAAAACATACTTTACCACAGCACAGTGGAAATCTCGATTCACTGTTTAGTGTTCGAGCGTGCCAAACCAAGTAAGGGCGTTATACAGGCCAATTAAGGGCGTAAAGTTAAGGTTATAAGGAATGCATTTAGTGTTCATACATTGGCATTCACTATATTGCATTCATCGTAACTGTACGAGTTGTTTGATATAAAGAATTGATGCTTTGATTGATATGT
>CANYCX010404255.1:0-10732 GCA_948193385.1 Breynia disticha f. nivosa | reverse complement strand
TATACATATATATATATATATATATATATATATATATATATATATATATGTATATAGGTGTGTATGTATTTTTATGTATATATGTGTGTATGTATATAGATTTATATATATATATATATATATGTATATAGATGTGTGTATATATATATATATATATATATATATATATATATATGTATTTAGATGTATATAGATGTGTGTGTGTATATATATATATACACATATGTGTGTATATATATATATACATACACACACACATACATACATATATATATATATATATATATATATAGATGTCCATATCAGTACATAATGCCCTTTTGCCATTAGTCTATAATTTGTCCATGAAAATCTGTAATGGTAATCTTGAAAATGTTTAATGATTGTTTTATCTTCAAGACTATCATATACAGAGAAAATACAGGAGTAGCAACTGACCCACCTATAAACGTATCGTAGCTATCTCAACTTGCTACTTGATCCAGAAAATAAAATATACAATCACAGTTGGTGAGTTGCGGGCTCAGTGAGTAGACAATAATTAATTAACATATCAATTGATCAAATAAATCCATTTTTGTATTATAATATCAAATATGCAATCGCATTAATGGAGACTATTTATGCTCAATTGCATTTCCTGTAATCGTTTTTATCATATATGATAACTTTGTATATCTCGTCATGCAACGTAAGACAATTTGCAATATGCTCGATATCTTCCTCTCCATGTTTTCTCTCTAGTATTATCGATCATAATATCACCAATCCATCACCTCACCAATATCATATCCATAACATATTAATCAATGCAATAATGCAATCGTATATCTATGAATAAACGTAAGCGTACCTATTCGCATTTCTGTTTCGTATGTATCTGTTCGCATTTCGATCATATAAACGTATTTGTTACCATTTAAACTATTTCCACATTTCCACATTTTATTATTTCTTTGCAATTCATATCGTCTCAAAATCATTCATTTACTATCGCATATTAAATTGCTTAATTTGTATATAAATTCGTATTTAAAGTGAGTTAGACTACTCACCTGCTAGCTGAAATACTCAGACTGGCGTGTATTCATGTCCTGTCCGGCTCGCCTACTCTGTCGTCTTATATAAACATATACAAATCTTTCTATAAAACTCAACATAACAATAAATTACGATGCATGCTTCTATTTTAATCCTATTTCCTTCCTATATCGATAATTTATAACAATTCTTAATTTAAACTAACTTTTCTACAATTTTTGTATATGAAAACTTTGTAAATACTTACTGTTATCTTCAAAATTTTATCTTCTAACTATGCCAGATGATTCCTGACTCAATTCTATGATCAATTCTATATATAATACCTGTTTTCTGGCTCAAATCTTCTTTTTCTCGCCTTCCCCGACTCTCTCTCACTTTCCTCTGCTTTTTGTTCTGTTTGTATGCCTATTTTATGCTGAAAAATAACTTATATACACTTTTAATGACTAGCATGACTGTGCCAACATCAACACAGCCCATGCCAACTTAAATCCTACCCGTCTGGCTCTAATTTCCAATGTTTATGGATTTTCATCACCTCAGCAAGGCCTGTGCTGACACCAGCACGACCGTGTCAGCATCAAAACCATTTTCCACCTCATTTTTTAGCATGATCCTGCTCATATACTTTCCCAGGAGCACGTCGCTTGTGTTGCCAGCACGCCCACCGTGTTGTACCTCTGTTTTCTTGCAGATTTCACTTTGAAACTTCATTTCTTCGTAACCTTAACCCATATGACTTTTAACTTGTTCAATATTACCATTTAACTTAAGTTTTATCTTTGTTAAATTCACTAATCACTTCCTAATCATGTTAATCGTTTTACTTATTTTGCTTAACTATAAGGTTTTAGGATGAGAACGTTACATTCTTGTTGTTTACAACTCAATAAGAAACAAAGGACACGATGAGTCTATATAGAAAGACCTGAAGAGTTATTCAATTTTTTTGTCTTATTTCATGAAGAATTTATCAGTGTGGAGAGATTGCAAGTTTAGAGGCCCAAAAGCAGCAATTCTGGAGGAAAATGAGATTAAAATCATGTTTCATAGTGATTTGCCTACTCAAAATCACTCGTAAATATTGATTTTGTCAACATTAGTTTTTCACATGTTGCTTGTAATTTAATTAAATTTTGTTCTTTTTCAGATATTGTGGTGCTCACGTAATGACCTTTTGCGAATTTTATTCTGCCAACACTAACGATCCTTTGGACAACTCCTTTGAGATAGATTGTTATAGAGGAAAATTTGCTCACTTGTTATATCAATATGGAAAGATGAAGCAAAATATGGATTATAAGAGTGAAATAGATTAGAAATATGTTTGTTGGTTTTAAATTTTCTTGTCATTATGATAGTGTTAAGCATTATTGGCTAGAACATCTAAGAATATTATAAGTTTGGTTTTTAATAATGTGAACTATTGTGAACATCCTTTTTAATTTCAAACAATGTTATGTCAACCTTTGTGAACTTTCTCAAGTATCAAATTTGTTTATTAATGATATTTTTGTAATCTTATAGTATGTTACCAATGATCTAATTATTATAAAATTTATCAGCCAATGTTATGTGAATCTTTATGAACTTAAGTAATTTTGTCATTTTTAATGTATTTTTTAAATGTTGATGTTATATCCAAAATTTTAACCTTTGTAAACTTCATATAATTTTTTTTAATATTTCAAACTTTTAGCAAATCTTTTTTTGTAAACCTTTGTGAATTTGAACTTTATTAACAATGATGTTTTTTTATTTATTATTATCAATCAGTGTTATGTGTAACGCCCTAAAAATTTATTGAATTAATCTATTTGGAAAATAGATTAAAATAGAATTGAATCAGAAAAAATCGAAAAAGTGCAGAAAACAGAAGATGAGCATGGGCATGACTGTGTTTGAGGGCGTGCTCATCATTCTGGAAATTAATCAGCATGATCTCGTGAATGACCTGATTGGAACTCGTGCTGAAAAAGCATGACACGATTTGAAGCACGACCCGTGCCCGAGGTCGTGTCGACTGGATTGTTTTAAAAAGAATGTTGACTCATTACTGTGTCATTGAAGTTCAGAGAAAAAACACGAAAAGGAAGCAGGTGAAACCATAAAATCATCTGAGAGGAGTGATTGAGCAAGAAGAATATAAATTCTTGCAAATTGGAAGCAAAATTCACTAAGGTAAGTTCATAAGCTTGGTTTATGAGCATATGAGTTACTTTAGGTTGATGAAATTTTTGGAACTTATGGAAAGGAATTGATTTAAGTGGTTATATGTTGTAATTAGTTGGATTTGATTTAGTTGAACTCTTTTGAATGGATTGGAACACTTAAATCATGAGTAATATTAATTCATGAAATTATGGAGGTTTAGAAAAGTTACTGAGAACTTGAGAAGTTGATTAGCAAGGCCATAAATTGATGTTTCTATATATGAAACAAGTTAAGAAATAAGTATTAACATCCTTTACACGATTATTTCGAATAGGAAATGAATCAAGGATGTTGGATCGAAGTTGAGCCCGGAGCCGACTTCGCACGTTTATTGAGGTAAGTGCCGATTACACTTATCATTGTAGGTGTTGCATCTGTATGGTTAATTCATACCTGAATATGATGCAAATATGTTAAGATGATAGCAAGAATGTGTCTTAAATGGTTTGTTTGCTATGTTTGTTAAGAGTGCTAAGTTTAAGTATATGTGTTCCTATGTGTTTTTATGAATTTGATTTTATTGGAACATGATTGAGGTTCTTGTATTTATATGGCATGATTGTATTCTTGCCTTCGATAATCATATTTGATTATGTGGTTTAGGATGGCATACTTATGTGTTGTTTTTCATTGATGATTATATTGATATATTCTTATGAGCATGAGTATGAAAAGCATAAGTATGCATATGATTTGATTTGTGATGGCCATATGAATACATTGATTCATTATGTGTTGCATTTCATTGTCTGACACGAGGTTGATATCCTAGGCTGGGCCTGAGAATTATTCTAAGAGAGATCTCGATGCCAGCCTAGGACCGATGATATTCTAAGTTGGGCTTGATGCCAAACAGGGTCGATGTCAGTCTGGGACTAAGGGAAAAAAGAAAAGAAAAGAAAAGAAAAGAAAAGAAAAGAGAAATAAAAAGAAAGAACTACCCTAGGGCATATCACATATTAATTGCATTGGCATTCATTTGCATTTGATATTGCATTCATATTAAGTAATCTTGTTGATTTCTATGGTGATTGTATGAATGCTAATTTGTATATGAGTGTGGAGTGTTTGGGCTTATGTTATGATTTGATACTATAAACAAGCATGTATGATAGAAACCTATGTGTTAGTATGTGCTGTTTTGAGTTGCCATACACTGTAGAAATGGTACATATATTGACTGGAACAAATACTAACATAAAGAAACTGATAGGACCAAATATGCACATTTATTCCACTTATTTCTAGTTGATTTTCATGACATTTTAGTAGATAAACCATATGATTTTATAAGCTTATGTACATTTTGGTTTTATCTAGGCACGGTTAAGGAAAGTGAAAATTTCACTAAAGTTTTGATGAAAATGGGCGGGGATTGGATAGGAGCACTTTGAAGCACAAGATTGGAAGACCTTAAGTTTGGTTTGAGACTCAAAACCATGACCAAAATATGGCCAAAAGATTGATCACGAATGTGGAAACTCAAATTCATGAACGAAGGACTCAAATGGACTCGAATGTGACATGAATCATGAAGCAAAATGTTTGACAATCAATGAGTCACGAACGTGACTCATTTCACCAAAAATGAAAGCCACTCATGACTCTCAATTTAGGTTGCAAATCAAGTCCAGAAGGTGAGTCACATTCTTGACTCACCATGATCACGATTTGGATTCAATCGTGACATGCCTTGGAGATGAAAATTTATAGCCAAGCTTGGACAGAAGCCTTGTCACGAACGTGGCTTCAAAACACCATGAACGTGACTCACTTGAAGGTGCGTTCCTTGATCAGAATAGGAGTCACGAACGTGACTCAAAGTGGTCATGAATGTGACTCAAATAGACATCACGAATGAGGCCCTAAGGCACCACGAACGTGACTCAGAAAGGGATCAAAATGTGATCAGAATGTGTACCACGAACGTGATCAATCAACCATGAATGAACCTCATTCGTGACTCTTCATTGAAGCAATAAAAGATTGGTCAGAAGGTGAGTCACGAACGTGACTCACCCTAACCACAAACGAGGCTTGAAAGTGGACCAAACGTGACTTGAATTTTGCTTGAAAAAGTGGACAGATTTTGCGTTGCAAACATGACTCATTTGAGTCACGATTGGTGGTCTGATTGAGTCATTCGTAACTCACCCTGAATATCCCAAATTTTCCTTAAAATGAATGGTTTAAGTCGGGGCACTTCGGACATTTTGCAAGGGCTGAAAGAAGGCTATAAAAAGGGTTGTATTAGGTTAGAAAGGGGTCTATTGACCACCATTTTGGCTGGAGGAAAAGGAGGCTTGGAGTAAGTTTTTGTTCCTCTTTTCCTTTCTCTTTTATGCTTGTTTTTCTTTATCTTTTGTTAGTCCTTAACCTAGCCATGTTAGGCTAGGGTTTTTGTTGGGTTTTTCTAAGATGTAAATAGAGTTTTGAACTTGGTTTTCTTATATGATACATTGAGGTTTTGTGTTTGAATGATTTATCTCTTAATGAATGGATGTTTATTTGATTGGGCTTAATGAATGAATGGTTTAATGGGAAACTATGGTTGATTGTTGTTAACGGCCCTATGCAAGAATTGCGAAAGCCGAGGTTAAGCGAGGGCTAAATCATTACTTGAATCTATGTCAAAAAATACCTAGTGGTGCCTAGGAATAGATATTCATAGATATCAATTAATCGATTGCACTTTAGGAACAACTAATTGCATTTGCTTGTTAATTATTTGTTGCTAGTAATCCTATTCCGGAGTTGCGAAAGCCTAGGTTTAGGAAGGCTAAATCAAATAGAATTAGGGCATGTTTGGATAGAAATATACCAAATGACCTTGATGTGTTCGATGAAATGCCTAGGTGACTATTGCATTGCCTAGTTTAGTGTATCACGAAAGTAGAACACTTGCTAGGTTTAAAGACGCAATTTTGAGCATCCCAAAAGGGACTCTTAATTGACGATATCACGAGAACACCGTCATTAACTTCAAGTCATTAAGTAACCAAGTATGAAATCTATCAAAATCTAGGAAAACCCACATTTTTAGTCCATTGTTGAGTCTTTATTTTAGTGTTTGTTTTTACATTTCCTTGTTCAAATCAAAAACTCCAAAATTCCAATTCATGTTTACTGCTTTCCCTTATTTTCTTTACGGCACCGAATCAATTTGAATACAACATTCCTCGAGAGATTTGATCCCGGGAGGTATACTTCCGTGGTAAAACTACACCATTCTAGTGCGTTTGCTAGATACCAGTTAGAAACATATTTGTTACATTTATGCCTTAAAATCGAAACAGAATGTGCAAAACAGAATGACAACACGACCCCCGTGCTGGTCAACACGCCCTTATGTTGAGACCAATTTAGACAACACACTTCGTGCTTGAAGGGTTCTGAAAATCTTGATGAGCACGACCTCGTGCTCAACACGAGACGACCGTGCCTCCTGGAAAACTTACTGGACAGTATTTAAATAGTGAATTAAGAGCAGATTATGAATGGATTAATTAGGGCATTATCCCTAATGCATAATGTACTTAAATTGTAATAATAAACGATTACTTATGCATTAACTACTTTGGTAAGTGTACGAAAAGCACTTACTGAGTATGAAAATACTCCCTTTGTGTGATTTTTTTGATAATATGCAGATCGTAGATAGCTGCTTTCGACTCGAAGACCTATAGTAGATCAGAGCAGCGATACAAGATCAGCGAGGTTTGGGCTCCAGATTTTGTGTTTTGAGATTTTGATCTTGTACATATTTGTACATTATTGTATATACATGCATTTTGGTTTTAATTTGTTTTCAAAACTAAACTACAACTTCCACAATTATATGTTTTGTTGTTTGTAAAAGATTTGGGCCGAGTTTTAACAAATGCGTGTATTTTATATTTTCTCTCTCCTCTATATTTCATTTTATTATTATATTATTTATAAAAAGTATTAATTATTTGGAAATAAGGGTTTTAAAAATGACCTTCACATTATGTGAATTTAGAAAATGCATTTCTCTAAACATTGACATTGTATCTATAATGTGAACCTTTGTGAATTATATAAATATTTTAGAAATTGAAAATTTCGTGCATAAACTTTGCAAACCCTTGTGAACAATAGAAGATGCATCATAAAAGATGCTCAAAATATTCAAGTATTTAATCAAACATCAAAGAGTATATTCAAACATCAGTTGTTGGCAAATTTTTGCATATTCTTCTATTGTGATCTTGTTGTTTGCAGTTGCTACATCTGTTCTCTTTTATTCTCTCCCATCTTGATTTTAATTTTGTTCTCCTTAGTTTTCCAACCTTAGGCTTTCTTGTTGGTGGTTTGATTTATTCTTTAGTGGTTTCTTTCGCTATTGCAAGCATGTTAGTAGTCAACATTAGAGCCATCACATTACTATATGTCTTCTTCAAGGTCTCATTGTGATAAAAACTAGAACTGTAATTTCAAATGTGATATTTTTGTGTAATGATTGGAATGACATTGTGACAGAGTAATTCATTTATTTGGAATTTTTGCATGAACATATGCATTTTTTTATATCGATGACAAAGTTTTCTTGTCTTTCTATTTCCATGACACTGTAGAAGTGTTCTGAAGAAGGTATCACCTGCATTTTTGTAAAAAAAAGTGATGATAATTTTAATTTTTTCTTATGATATTTTTTCATACTTAAATGCTTTTATGAACACATATGTTTAATATGCTTAAAGAAAAGTAAAATATTTGAATTTGTTGTCAATTTACGTTCAAAATTATAATAAAAAGACTGAGATTGATTTGATAGTCCTTCTAAAAATGATCTTGTGATAATTTCTTATTAATGGAGTAAATGTAATGGAATTAATGTAAATGTGCTCTTTATGAAGAATTTTACTCTCCATTGATGACACAAAGACTTCAATTGTCCATCATTGCGGTTACCGAAAGACTTTGAATTTTTTGTTTATTGCATTGAGAGATTCAACAATATTCGATGTCATTTCTTGTCTCATATTATGTTGTGCATATAAAGAAGCCCATTTATCAATAGTAACATCTTCTGTGAGAAACTTTCCAACAGATTGTCCCACTCTATTCAATCCTTTTATGTGCAAATTAAATTCTTCCATCGTGTAGGCTTTTGATGATTTAAATAAGATATAATGTAGTTGATCATGGTTTTTACGTATCTTTTCTCAGATTTGCTTCTAGATGATATATGCAATAGTAATGCACTACTTTTGAAAAAACTTCCTTTATTTCATATACAATGACGTTATGTCTATCGAATTTAAAGCACATTCCTTCTCTGTATCCAAACGCTTATCTCATGTTCTCGAAAAACCATTGATATGATTTATTTTTTTTAGAACCAACAATTGCAAAAGCCAAAAATAGTATACTCCCGCAGCATTGTAAGTACTAACTGTTAACAGTATTCCTCCGTGCAACATGCTGAGAAAAACTCCATCAATAACTATTTTTGGTTTACAATATTTAAAGCCTCATATGGATGTTGACAATTCCATAAAAGCATATAAGAATGATCTGCCAGAAAAATACAATAATTAAATATGTAAACATATGTGAATGAAATAATTGTTTTCATAAAAACATAAAAAGACGAATTTTAATTTTGTGTGAACATATGTGAACTTACCCGTCATCCAAAATCTTCAAATTTGTATATGTGTCAGGATTTGTTTTAAATAGTGCATTCAAATAAGAAGGAAGTTCACCATAAGAAATGAATGATTTACCGAATAACTTGCTCTGTGATTTTTTTTTCTTTTTCTCTCAAACTTTTTGCTAATAAATATCTAATCCATAGTTCATTTTCACCTCATCTTGTATATTAGAAGGCCTATATTTTAAACTAGAGCTTCCAAAACAATGCTTCATGACATTTCCAATGAAACTTGATATTGCACACTTGTTTGGTCTAAACCTTTCTTTAAATGAACAATTGTGAATATTGTTGAACTGCTTGATTTTGAATGTGTTTGTCACACCAATTGATGATGCACTTAACATCCATGGACAATCTTTATCAGCACATTAAACAACTTATCTTGTAGGAGT
The DNA here is from genome assembly GCA_948193385.1 of Breynia disticha f. nivosa. Lineage (NCBI taxonomy): Eukaryota > Viridiplantae > Streptophyta > Magnoliopsida > Malpighiales > Phyllanthaceae > Breynia > Breynia disticha. The sequence goes on along the minus strand of CANYCX010404255.1, from coordinate 1,399 downwards.
AGATCTGTTGACTTTGAAATTAAATTTTTTGACAATGCAAAATGTCAAATAGCCTTCTATGTTTTTGACTTTGAATGGAACATATCTCCAACTTTCAATTGCATTTCTTCATTCAATCGTAATATATCATCTCTATTATCATCATCACTAATTTTCATTTCTACATTGAAGACAACCTTTATGGAATATTTGTAACGCCCGGAAAAATGTTTATGGAATATTAGTAACGCCCGAAAAAATGATCATTTTATTATTGGAAAATTTGTCCAATATATGTTGGAATAATTTTTAAATGAATTAGGAAGAAAGTGTATATGGAAATATATATGTCGAGGATCGAAAGAGGGTCGAAAATGAAAGAGGGTGCAGCCTGCAGCACATTAACGTATGTTAATGTGGAACTAAACATACGTTATTCTTCATTTGAGTTGAATAACGTATGTTAATGGCAAGAATAGCGTACGTTATTCTTCCCAGATTCCCAGAATTTCATTTTTGCTAATGTACATTAATTGTAAAAAAAACCTTCGTTATCGGGGGTCCAAACATGTCATTAAAGGGAAGAACACACTTCATTTCGGGGAAAAACATTCCCAAACCACTCAAACATTCTCCCAACCTTCAAAACACATTCCTAGGCCTCCCTAAACACTAAAACAACCTACCAACTTAAAGATTTCAGCAAGGAAACAACACATCGATCCATCCGATTATTCCTCTTAACTAAAGTTTTCAGCAAAGGTAAATTTCTTAACCCTAGGCTAAAATCTGTGTGGAATGGGATGAATTTGGTAGGGTTTTGTTGGGATTTGTTAGTAGTTACTAAATTACAAACATTTAACCTAAAATCGAAATACTTGGGGAGATTGGAGAGATTAGGGTTTGTGGGAAAATTAAAGATTTTGAGGAAATCTGTAGGATAAAGGAGAAAATAAGTATAGGGTATGGTATATAACATGAAATGTGTTACATTTTGTATAGGAGGCGACAAACGGAACCCGAATCGGAGGTTAGTTCCGAATCGAGTCCGCGAGAAGTCGAGGTAAGTGTTCTTTGACACTTACTATTGTATGCTTACCTTTGTATGCTTATCTTTGTATGGTTAAGCTTATGTGATAAATGTTTTCTTCGATGAATTAGAAATGGAAATAAGCTAAAAGTAAGACTTGAATTGTTCATGCTTTATGTGATTCCTTGTAAATTGGTATGTTGTGAACGCTAAAAGATGATAGTAAGGTGTTATGAGAAGGTTATCTTGATAGCTTGATCAATGTTGTAAGATTGGTTTAAGTGTAACTAAGTTGTGTAGAGACACTTATGTCCTGTATGGTTTGCTTGGAATTTTGTGAGTTATGATTGGTGTGTGTTGACTTGTTTTTAATTGTTAATGATGATAATA
>CANYCX010404094.1:0-11207 GCA_948193385.1 Breynia disticha f. nivosa | reverse complement strand
TTAAAATTTCAGGTAATATAATTGGTTCAGTGGTAAGAGATACTTTTATCTTTAGGAATGGTGTGGGTTCGAATCCTACCAATGGTATATATATTTTTGTGATGTAAATGGGTAAAAGGTACGGGTACCCGTTGGGTACCCGCTACCCGACTCCGTTTATATAAGCGGGTACCCAGAGGGCTGAACCCGTACCCGACCCGAACCCGTGTCGGGTATGTTTTTCACTACCCGTACCCGTCCCAAACCCATTTATATCGGCTTCGGATCGGGTTTATCGGGGCGGATACCCGCGGGTATTTATTTTTTTCCTACCCAGTTGCATCCCTAGTTCCAACGGCTCTTTTCTTTTTTTTATTATTTTTCTCTGGTTGAATGCTAGCAACAATTTATAATCATTCATCTACTTTAATCATTTTGTAGAAGGGTCAAAAACAGTATGGGCATGGCCCTCTTTCATTTGGCCATTCAATCTCAACCGTTGCAGTTGCTTTTGTTTAGTCCAAAAGCAAAAGCAAAGTGTATTATTAACAATGAAAGTGGAGGAAAAGCATAAATTGCAGTGTAGCATAATTATTTTTTATATTATATATTACTTTATCTTGATCAACTACTTTATGTAAAAAAAATTACTTTCAATTAATTCTCATCATTTCAAAAGGTTACTTCACACTACCATATCATACTATCTATCCTAATGGGTTCATAATAGTTGCAATTTGAATTAATGAATCGTAATTATTCAATATTTAAATTTTAAAAAAAAGGAACCGACAGTTCCGACTTGGCCTGGAACCGGCCCAGAACCGGGCCGAACCGCCACTTTGACGGGCCGGTTACGGTTCGGCGGTTTCCTGAACCGTGAACCGCCGGTTCGGGCCCGGAACCGGTGGTTCAGGCCCGTCTTACATGTTTACGACCGTGCCACCTAGAAAAAATACTATACAGATTTTAAAATAGAAATTAAGAACAAAAATGATTAGGGATTAAATAGGGATGATTTCCCTATTGCATAATGTACTTAAATCATAATAAATAACGATTACTTATGCATTAACTATTTTGGTAAGTGTGTAAAAGCACTTACTGAGTATTGAAAATACTCGCATGTGTATGTGATTTGTGTTAATTGTGCAGATCGTAGATAGTTGCCAAACTCTAACACTTGCGGTGGATCGAGAGCAGGAGCGATACGAGTTCTTAAGTCTTGGCTCCTAAATTTTGGAAACTTTGGGATTTGTGTTGTGTACATATTTTGTACATATCTTTTACATGCATTTTAGTTTGTTTTTCAAACTGTATTATCGCTTCAACGTACTATTTTTTATTGTATATAAATGTTGGGCCAGAATATTCAAATGCAATGCATGTACTATTATTATCTTATTACTGGTTTGATTATAATACCATTTTAATAGTATAAATTATTGGAAAATAAGATTGGGAAAATGAGTCTTACACATAATCCCACACTAGAACAACTATATAGATGGATCCTAGGGTTTTAGGCAACTTGGAACAAGGTAAACCTCTAATCCTAGATGGAATTTGTGTGTCATAAAGTGAGATTTGTATGGTTTATGTGGGTTTTATGGAGAATCCTATATGTGTAAACATTTAGAATGATATTGTTAGATTGAGGGGAGATTTAGGATTTTAGGGTTTGGGTAAATTGTGCATTTTGTGTAATTAGAGGTATAAATGTGAAAATAAGTGAAATGTGTGGTGTATAATGTGAAATGTGAATGATTTGTGTAGGAGGCAAAATCAAAACCCGAATTACAGTTGAGCATCGAGCAGACTTCATGGATTTTGAGGTAAGTGCACTGAAACACACTTACCTTGGTATGTCTTACATTTGTATGGTTAAGTATACTCGATTAAATATGATATGTTGAAATGTTAGGTTGGGTGTCTTAAGAATGGACTTGATGTTGATGTGATTTTAATTGATTGGTTTATTTGTGTTAAATGAAATTTGAATATGTTCAATGTGCATGAAATTGTATGAATCGGCTTGGAGGTAACAAGTGGTAATGACTCGACGTGTATGTTGTGAATGTGTTGCTGTTTTGGTTTGCTTGTAGATATGAACCTTATGTGGAGTTACGTTTAAAATCATTGGTTGGTTAAGTTAAACAATGTGAGTTATTGAAATGAAACAATGCCTTGATAAGTTGTGATGGTGGTTGATGTGATATGAGTTTGTGGTTGATTTGTATGAACGTATGTTAAGAACGAACTTATGAGTGTCATGTGTTTTGAGGAAAAGTGTGAAATGTTCATAAGTTGTATTGTTGTGAATTTGATGATGAGGTTAGAAATGTTTGCATTTCATTTATTAATGTAATATGGGTATAGCATGAGCATCGTTGGATGTTCATGAAAAAGGGAATTGCCATAAGAGCGAATGCTCTAATTTATAAGGGGTACTGCCACTAGAGCGAAAGCTAAAAAATTTAAGGGGAATTGCCACTAGAGCGAAAGCTAGAATTTAAGAGGAACTGCCATAGGAGCGAAAGCTCAAATCTTAAGGGGAATTGCCAATAAATGAGAGAGAGAGATCTCATATGAAAGAAAGACCTCGGGGCATGCATTCGTATAATTTGCATTAGCATTCACGGATGCATACATTCATATTTTGCATTGTGTATTTATAAGCATGAAAATTTAATGAGTATAATTCTAAACTTGTAAGTGATGTTGAGTGTTTTGAATGAAGTATGCAATAACTTGAATTATGGATTGTAAATTGTTGTGCGAATTGCATATTGAAATGATTGAGGATTGTTGTGAGATTAAAGTTGAAAATGATGTGTTTAAGGATGCTTTGGTGTGGTTTGATTTGAGAAGAGACGCCTATGTTTTGAGTTTGATTTGTGTGAGATGTTAAATGTTAAGTGCTGTTGTTTTTTGGACACAACAGGTCGAAATGAGCTAAGCAAACTGTTTCCCCAGCAGTTCCACTTACAGGAAGTCCCAGTAAGGTGGGAAGTGAAGCTCATTTTTATAAACCTTTATTTTTGAATAATCAACTCTTTTCTTAATAATATAATAATAAAATCAATACAGAGGAGAGAGAAAAATATAATACATACACTTTATATAAAAACTCAGCCCATTTTACAAACAAACAAAGTAAAAATATGCGAAAGCTGCATTTGGTTTGAAAACAAAATCAAACTAAAAGTACATATATATATACAAATATGTACAAGTATGTACAAGATCAAAATCCCAAAACACAAAATCTAGAGTCCAAACCTCTGATCTCGTATTACTGCTATGATCTACTGCGAATCTCCAACTCAATAGCAGCTATCTATGATCTGCACAATGTCACAAACATCACACACAGGTGAGTATTTTCATACTCAGTAAGTGCTTTTGACCACACTTACCAAAGTAGTTAATGCATAAGTAATTGCTATTTATTACGATTTAAGTACATTATGCAATAAGGTATACATCCCTATTAATTTCTGCCCAAAACTGTGCTTAGTTCACAGATTAATTTCTGTTCAGAAAATTTTCCAGGTGACATGGGTCGTGCCGTATAGAGCACGAGGTCATGCTCATCCTATTTTCTAGAACCCTTCAAGCATGGAGCGTTTTGTCTAAATTGGTCTCAATACGAGGGCGTGTTAACTAGCATGAGGGTCATGCTAACCTACGATTATACACATTTTAGATTACATTTTAAGGCATACACTGCAGCAAACAAGTCTTCAATGACTAATCCATACTTAGCACATTTCAAATACCATTTTCACAGTAAAATGCACTCCAAAGTAGTACATTAGCACACATACTTGCTTGCACACATAACCATATCATATGTCTTAAACATTGAAAAACATATCAAATCATTCCATAAGTATAACACTTATACATACACATTATTAGCAGCAAACCATTTCAAATTCAATAATAAACATCATTAAGAACTTCACACCATGGTATTAACCATATGCATGTAATTTGAAATGAAATTGCAATGCTAATGCAACACACACAATATGCCCCGAGGTGATTCTTTCTCTTTCTCCTTTTCATTTACTTTTCTTTTCATTTTTCCCTCAGTCCCAGACTGGCATTGAACCCAGACCGACATTGAACCCAGTTCGGCATCAAGCACAGGTCGGGATATCATCGGTTCCAGACTAACATCGAGATCTCTCTCAGAATCATCCTCAGGCCTAGCCTAGGATATCATCCATATGTCACACAATAAAATGCAACACATAATGAACCAAATGCATTCATATGGCCACTCAGTCAAATCATATGTATGCTAAAAAAATCAGGTCACATGCGTTTCATATCATCAAGTCCATAGTTCATAAGAACACTAAAGGCATAAGCCAATTAAGAGCATACCCTCAAGCTATCATCATATCGCGTAAATCACTCAAGACAAAGATCAAATTCATGCTCATATAGTCATCTATTCAAAGAAGCACAAGCAATCTTTTTGTTTCATAAAACATATCAATATGAGCATACACTTACCACATATAAGCTTAATAAAACATTCGCACTAAACAAGTCTATTTAAACACATTTGATCTATTATTTTAACTTGTTTGCATCAGTTCCAAGTATGAATTAACCATACAGATGCAAGACATACAATGGTAAGTGTAAATTGCACTTACTTTGATAAACATGAAAAGTCAGCTTTGGGCTCAACTTTTATTCCAAGTCCTCGATTCATTGCCTATGCAAAAATAATCATATAAAGGCTATTAATACTTGTTTCTTAACTTGTTTCATAATTAGAACCATGAAGTTCATCCTTGCTAATCAAATTCCAAACTTTTAGTAACTTGACTAACCTCCATACATATATACTCTTCACTCTAATCTCCTTTTAAGCATGCTAAACTATCAATATAAGTTCACTTGACTCAATTATCAACTAATCAACATCAATCAGCACTTAATTCAGTTTCTTAATCACTAATTCTAAAATTACAACAACCAAAGCACATGTGGTTAGTCAAAACTAAGCTTATAAGCTTACCTCAAGGATTTTGATTTGAATCTTTGCGAGAATTTATATTATTTCTTGCTCAATCACTCCTCTCAGAAGATTCTAAGGTTTCACTTGCTTCTTTTTTGTATTTTTGCTCTGATTCAATGAAACAGTAATGAGCTGACATTCTGTTTAAATCTTTCCAATTAACACGACCTAAAGCACAAGTCTTGTTGATGATCGTGTCGTGATTTTTTAGCACGAGTTCCATTTTTTTCGTGCACGAGATCATGCTAATCCATTTCTAGAATGATGAGCACGCCCTCCAACACGATCATGCCCTTCCCATGCTCATACTCTGTTTTTCTGCATTTTTTGTTTTCTGTCCAATTCAATTGTATTTTTAATTTATATTCCATATAAATTATTTCTAAAAAATCTCTAGGGTGTTACATGGGAATAGCTTCTGGAATAGTTTATGTAAACCATTTTCTAAACTGTTCCATTCCCAGGGAATTTCAAAAGGGTCAAAATGGGTTCGAGAATGGTTTGGTGTAAACCATTTCCCAAACCATTTCACTTCCAAGGAATGTTAGGAAGGGAGAACAGGCTGGGTACGGTTCACATAAATCATTCCCCAGGATGTTTTTGCCAATGAAATAGTGATAAATTGAATACTTTAAGATGAGAAATCGAAAGAATAACTGACTTAATTGTGGAAGTTAAGAGCAAATTAGGAATGGTGTTTCTTTGCCTTGGATAATGTAGTAAAGCTTATTAAAGTAGATAATGAATATGATGACTCCTTATCCTTAATACCTAAAACACCTAAAGCACTTTACCAACAAGTACTTATGCATTAGCTACCTTGGTAAGTATTGTAGGTGTACTTACTCGGTAATTAATTACTCACGTGCATGCGTGTTTGTGGTGGTTGTGCAGAGCGATAGTAGACTGAGTCTAGACTTTCTTTTGGTGGTGCTCGGGAGGTGATTCTTGGTCCTTTAGGTCTGCTCCTTAGCTTGTTTTTGGGGTTTACTTTTAATACCCAGTTTTGTACATCTATACAAATGATAATATAGAAAATGAATTAAATACCATGATTTGGAATTCATTGATCATGCTTCTACATTTACTTTACATATTTTGTGTAAGACTGAACATTGGTAAAACTTTTAAAATGAAATGTATTTACATGTCTTTTCCTTTTATTTTCTTGTTGGTTTTAAAGAAAAAAATTGGTTGCCAAAATTATGTTAATTATTTGAAAATGAGTTTATGTAATTTGGGCGCGACATTTAGTGATATCATAGCAGAGATTAGATTTCCTGCAGATTATGCCAAAATTGTTTTCCTTTGCATCATATTTGAGAAAAGTAAAGTTTGAAATGGTGATTTTTTTTAAGATGAAGCTAATGGATAATGTATCACATGAGACCGTAGAGTCCTAAGAGGCTATATAGGGGCAGGGATCAACCCTAAGAGATGAAACTCAGCCTGCACAGGGTGCCATTCCACCTTTCGACCCTGCTCATGCTCACTTTTTCTAGATGATGCAACAGATGTTGCGCAGGCAAGAGGTTCGACGGGGGATGGTATCGATCATAACTTTGGGGTAGTGCGCAAGCAAGGTGCCAAATCATTTAAGAGGACTACAAATCTTGCTGAGGCTGAGGATTAGCTTCAACATACGAAGCAAATCCTTAATTGGATGAGGTGTTTGCCCGAGCAGAAGTTGAGCTATACTACCTTCTTACTAGAGAATAGTGCGTGGGACTGGTGGGAAGCAGCTCTAGAGAGTTAGAGTGATCCTCCCACACTTACTTGGGGAGATTTTCAGAGGGAGTTTGCTGAGAAATATACCTTTTCCCTTTATTAGAGCGAAAGAAGATTAAGTTCATGGAGCTCAAGCAGAAGGATTTGACAGTAGCTAAGTATGTGGCTTAGTTTATCAAGCTTTTCAGATATGCGCTAGAGGAGGTGGCGACTGATGCACAAAGAAGGGACTGATTTGAGAGGGGACTGCGGTTTAACATCCGTACTTATATTGCTATGAAGTAGCCTACCTACCAGACACTTTTGAAGATTACACTAAAAGATGAGGAGCTTTTGGCCGAGGAGGCCGGAGGGAAGGAAAAAGGCAGAAGGTATCCAGTGGATCTAATGCCACTAAAGAATAGAAGAAGATTGATTCCAGACCTTTGAGGAGTATAGATGGAGGTAGGAGCCCACAGAGGGGTCATTCTTACTGTAGGGGAGTCATACATTCAGACCTCCTAACTCAATGTAGTAGTTTATCAGGGGCCACATTGGTGGGGACACTCGCCAACTGAGCTTTTATTACAACTAACCTTACCATCATATTCGACACATCTATGAGAAGATAAGGGATGATGAGAGAGTTATGTCTGAACAGAGCAGCATTGGAGGTAATAGAGGAGCTACTACTACTATTGGAGGCCGAGGTAGAGGTTGAAGGGTTACTAGCACCACCTCGAGAGGTGGAGGAGCCTCATATTCAGCGGCTCCACCTCAAGCACGTGTCTATGCTATGACATGGGATGAGGCAGCAACCAACCTCGACGTCATTATTGCTATGGTTACTATATCTGCTCACAGTACTTTGGTATTGATTGACCCTGGTTCTATGTGTTCCTTTGTTAACGAGTTGCTTGTAGAGCAGATTGGGGGTAGAGTATCACCTTTAGGCTACTTAGTGGCAGTTTCTATGCCAGCAGGAGGCATAGTGTTGGTGAGAGGCCTGATAAGGGATTGTGAGCAGAGGATTGATGATGCAAAATATGGTACTAACTTGATCATTTTAAGGATGACAGAGTTTGGGTCATACTGGGTATGGTCTAGTTGTCAAGGAATAGAGCGGTGGTGGATTATTATACAAAGAAAGTGGTGATCTAGGTTGATGGTGAGAAGAGAGTATTGTCAGTGGGAGTATGGAAGGTTATTCCTTCCTACTTGGTAGCAGCAGCGATGGCTACAAAACTGATAAGAGAAGGGTGTGGGGCCTTTTTGGTATAATGGACCTGAACAAGACAAAGTTATGAGTGAAAGATGTGGAGGTTGTGAGGGACTATCCCGAGGTATTTTCGAATGAGTTGTCAGGATTGCCACTTCAGAGGGAGGTCAATTTTTAGATTGAAACGGTGCTAAGAACAGCACCAGTGTCAATGGTGCCATATAGAATGACAGCTATAAAGCTGTATGAATTGAATAGGCAATTAGAGGAACTTATAGAATTTATTCGGTCAAGTGTGTCACCTTGGGGCGCACCGGTACTATTTTGAGGAAGAAAGATGGGAGTTTAAGGCTATGCATCGATTACTCCCAGTTAAATAAGGTCAATGTGAAGAATAAGTACCTATTACTACGGATCGACGAATTGATTGATCAGTTGAGGGGAGCAACAATGTTATCCAAAATTGATTTATGATCGGGGTATTGGCAGCCGTGAGTGGAGGAGAGCTCCATTTTGAAGACAAAATTTAGGACTCATTATGGACACTTTGAGTTTACAATGATGCCATTTGGGTTAACTAATGCATCAACAACCTTCATGGCTTTGATGAACAAGTTATTTCTGCCGCACTTACATCGGTTTGTGGTGGCCTTTATTAATGATGTTTTAGTATACTCTAGAGCCAGAGAGGAGCACGAAGGGTACCTCCGAGTGGTATTAGAATTGTTGAAAGAGAAGCAGTTGCATGTTAAGTTTGACAAATGAGAGTTCTAGATGAGAGACGTGGTATTCCTACGCCACGTGATTTTGGTGGAAGGTGGTAAATTAGATTCGAGCAAGATTAAAACGGTGCAGGAGTGGGAAGCACCTAGGAATGTGACAGAGGTGCGTAGTTACTTAGGTTTAGCTAGATATTATCAAAAATTCATTGAGGATTTTTTTAAGGCTGGCAAGGCTAATGACCGGTCTACTAAGGAAGAATGCTCCTTTCATTTGGAATGAACGATGTCAGGAGAGCTTCCAAGAACTAAAGAAGAGATTAGTAGAGGCTCCATTTCTGATGTCACCGATTGAGGGTGGCAAATTTGTGGTGTATACAGATGCATCCAAGGCAGTCTTAGGTAGAGTTCTTATGCAGAATATTCAGGTGATTGCTTATACATCTCGACAATTGCGAGTTCATGAGGCTAACTACCCTAACCACGATCTGGAGTAGGCCACGATCTCCATGCTTTGAAAGTGTGGAGACATTGCTTGTACAATGAGACTTTTCAGATTTTCACCGATCACAAGAGTCTCAAGTGCATCACTACTCAACAAGAGTTGAACTTGAGACAGATGAGATGGATTGAGCTGTTAAATGATTACGACTACACGATTAAGTACCATCCGTGTAAGACGAATGTGGTCGCCGATGCTGTAAGCCAAAAGGGAAGAGAGGTTGAGGAAACAATGACCTATAGGGTAGAATCCCTATAAGTATTATGGGAGCTGGGGGTGTAGTTGGATGTATGAGGGAGTTGATTATAGAAAGGCAGAAGGAAGACGAGCACTTAATGAAGATTAAGAAAAGGTGGAAAAAGGGAAGTTGATGACACCATATCGACTAGATGATGATGGAGTGTAATATTACGGGGTCGTCTTTGTGTTCTCAATATAGCGGACCTGAAAGAGAGTTTTATTGTGGAGGCACATTCATCACCATACACGATACACCCTGGTAGCACCAAGTCATATCGAGATATGAGGGATATGTACTGGTGGGTGAATATGAAGCGGGAGATCACAGAATTTGTAGTTCAGTGTATGACTTGCCAACAAATCAAGGTAGAACATCAAGCTTTTGCAGGAATGTTAAGACCATTATAGATTCATTTAGACAATATGATTCAGTTTGGTTGATAGTAGACTGACTCAACAAGTCGGCACACTTTTTAGCTATTCGATAAGATGACACGTTCGACAAGTTTGCGAGTTTGTATGTGGAAAATATTGTGAGACTTCACGGCGTTCCTATGTCGATAGTGTCAGATCATTATCAAAGGTTCACTTTTAGATTTTAGAGGAGTTTACAGGATGTCATGGGCACTAGACTACAGTTCAGTATTTCATTCCATCTTCAGATCGATGGGCAATTCAAGAGGACTATCCAGACAGTTGAGGATATCATGAGGGCGTGTGTACTCGAGTTTAAGGGCAAATGGGATAACCACTTGTCGTTGATTGAGTTGGCTTAAAACAACATTTTCCACTCAAGCATTGGGATAGCACCGTATGAGGCCTTGTACGGGAGATGGTGCCGAAGTCCAGCTTACTGGGACATAGAAGGATTGATATAGATTGAGGGATCAAAACTCGTACAACAAACCTTGGAGAAAGTTAATGTTGTTAAGAGGTGTATACAAGCAGCTTAGGATCGACAGAAGAACTACTTTGATCAGTACCATCAAGAAGTAGTGTATGAGGTAGGAGAGAAGGTATTTCTTCGAGTTTCACCGTGGAGAGGTGAGATCCGATTTAGGCTGAAGGAGAAATTGAGTCTGAGATATGTGGGACCGTATGAGATCATTGAGAGGGTAGGACCACTTGCCTACCAACTCTAGTTACTGACAGAGTTGTCCCGACTCCACAACATTTTCTATGTATCGAAATTTTGAGGAGGTATCGATCTACTTAGAGAGCCTGAGTTAGAGATCGCAAAGGATCTCACTTACGAGGAGGAGCCTATGGAGATCCTAAACCCTAAACCCTAAAAACAATTACGTGAAAAGAAGAAGAATAATAAGGTGCAACTTGCTGCTGTGTATTGCAGACGATCCTCTTGAAGCACATGATAATACAAATCAGAAGGATGCAATCAACATACAAACTATGACAACATTATGTAGAGGAAGTTAGGCAAGATGCTTAATCTAGACAAGCAACGGAGTGATAGATCATATGAAGTGAATTTCATGGTAACTACTCCAATGAGGACCACTTTTTGTGTCCTCATTGAGGACAATAAATTGTGGCCCTCATATTAGAAGCCTTCAATCCTAGCCACTGATTTAAAATAGTAAGGGGTGTATGGTAGGTGTAAAGGTTGATGTATGTAATAATTGTGGGATGTAAAATTCTGTAACTTTTTATGAATTTCTGTAACACGATTAAATTATTAAGTAACTCGTTAATATTTGTTAGGTGAATTAAATAGAGTACAATAAATTCAATCTTGATCATAAATTCGACTTTCAACCACACAACAATCATTTTCAC
>CANYCX010404013.1:0-14931 GCA_948193385.1 Breynia disticha f. nivosa | reverse complement strand
TATCTCCTTCCTTCATCATAAACAATTCATAATTGTGGAGAAGCATGTTTGTCTTTGTCTCCTTGACTTGAGCGGTTCCTTAATGTGTTACTTCAAGCATCTTCCATATTTCTTTCACATTGTCACACGAAGCCACCCAGTTCAAGTCTTCCGGATTCAAAGTGCAATATAGAATTTGCATTGCTTTGGAATTGGTTTGCTTGTTCTTCCAATCCTCATCGGTGTACTCGTCTATCCTCTTGAGTTCACCACTTGCCGTTTTTACAACCTTTGGTCCGATTGCAATTATCTTCCAAATCTCAATGTCTTGAAATTGAATGAAAATCTCCATTCTCTTCTTCCACATCATATAGTTGCTACCATCAAAGAATGGAGGTCGGTTCAAGGCATATCCGACATTTTCATTGTTTCCTCCGAAGTTCAACGCCATTTTTGATCTTTGACTCTTAGGTGATTAAACGAAAACAAGAGCACCCGCTCTGATACCAATTGATAGAAACACGAGAAGGGGGGTTGAATCGTGTTTAAGGCGTTTTCGAATTTTTTATGGAAATTTAAGAAACAAAGAGAAAGAACAATGAACACGATGATTTAGAGTGGTTCGGTACTCAGCTCACCTACTCCACTACCTTAGTTCTCAACCAAGGATTTCAAAAAATTCCACTAACTTGTTTTCTTACAACAAATCACTTTCTAGACAAGTGAGAACTCTTACACCTCTCAAGAACAATTTCTTGACAAATTTGTGAATCACAAGTGAAAGTATGCAAAACAAGATTACAAGTAAGCTCAGATGTTTTTCTTAACATCTACATTCAATTAGAGGTGTTTTTATACCTCTCTAAACTCAAACTAGCCATTTCTAATCTTTCCCTTTAGAAACTAGTCGTTACTAGCCGTTGCAATTAAAAATTCGCCCGATAACGTTCCTTACCAGCTTCATTAATCCACGTTACCACATGTAACGTCCATTATTAAAACCTTAATGAACATTACTGTGATTTTTCAAACCTGACAGAATGCGCGCCTCAAGCAAGGAAATCATTTTTGCTGAATCTCGAAGAAGATAACGTTCATTACACCTGTCTTAACGCACGTTACTGTAGTTAACGTTCATTACACAAAACCTAATGAACGTTACCTTAAGGTTTTTTCACTCCGCGTTCAGACCGCAACTTCTTAGCATTTTTGCATCTTCCATAACGTTCATAACCTTAATGAACGTTATTTTTCCTTAATGAACGTTACCTGTTTTCTAATGAACGTTAACCTGGAGATTCATCCGTTGTCCCGTTTGAAGCTTGAATAACGTTCATTACAGTAAGCCTTAAGGAACGTTATACTGAGAAAATCCATCAGATTTCAGCTGTAACAACCTTATTTCTGCTGCAAATAAATCCATATTGTTTTAACAAGTTACACCATTATCAAAAGAAGATCCAGGACTTAATGTTGATCACCCTTGATCCAACATTAGTATCACCTGATTGGAATCTTCCTTTTGAGCTTATGTGTAATCCTAGTGATTTTTCCATTAGCGTTGTTCTAGGACAGTGACATGGAAAGCACTTTCAACCTATTTATTATGCTAGGAAGACACTAAATGAGAATCAAATTCATTACACTAGAACAGAGAAAGAATTGTTAGCTGTTGTATTTGCATTTAATAAATTCTACTCTTATTTCATAAAAAAGAATTGTTAGCTATTGTATTTGCATTTAATAAATTATGCTCTTATCTCATACTCTCAAAGGTTATTGTTTTTACTGATCACTCCGCTTTGAGATACTTATTGAATAAGACAGATGCAAAGCTAAGGATAGTCAGGTGAATACTTTTACTCTAAGAATTTGATTTGGAAATCTAGGATAAGAAGGGAGCAGAGAATGTAGCAACATATCACATGTATAGACTAGAAGGGATTACAGACGATCCTAAAGCAAAACTTCTGTTACATGATTTTTTTCTAGATGAGGACATATTCACACTGGCTGAGGTAATGGTTCAAACTCTGTGGTTCACTGATATTGCTAATTACCTTGCAGCTAATGTTCTTGCCAAGGATCTCTCATTTCATCAGAAGAAGAAATTCTTCTCTAATTTGAAATACTACTTCTAGGAAAAACCATTTTTGTTTCGTGTTTGTGCAGATCAGGTTATCTGACGATGTGTTTCTGCCGAGGAGGGTTGGCAAATTCTGAACCATTGCCACTCAGGATCCACTGGTGGCCACTACAACGCTAACTGTATAGCACATAAAGTACTCGAGGAAGGTTTTTACTGGCCCACCTTATTTAAGGATGCGAAGAGGTATGTTTCTATTTGTGACAACTGTCAACGATCAGGTGAATATAGGAGACTACAATTGAATGAGTTGTAGGAACGGAGGATGGAAGCTTATGAGAATAACAAACTCTACAAGGAACGCTCTAAGCGTTATCATGATAGGCATCTCAAACCCACGAGGAACTTTGCCGTTGGCGACAACGTTTTTCTTTACAATTAGCATCTGAGACTTTTCCTAGGAAGGTGAAGTCAAGATGGTCTGGTCCCTTCAGAGTAACCCAAGTCTTTCCTTATGGAATTGTTGAGGTTTCACACCCTGACAAAGGTACGTTCAAGGTAAACAGTCATAGACTTAAATTCTATCATGGACAGGTTCTTTCGAATCTTGACAAAGATGTCGTCAACCTCGCTCTTCTGAAGCCTAGCTCAGTTTAGAGATAACCATCAGGCTCGGGATGTTAAACAAGTGCTTCCTGGGAGGCAACCCAAGGATTAGGAGTATTTTCTTTTTTTCTTTATTTTTCTTTTTTGCTGTTTGTTTGTCTTTTGTGTCACAGGGCATATATTCAGACTCGTAACAGGTACGTGTTTGACATTGCAGCGTTTTCTGAATCAGATCAACAGGTCCGAATGGCCTTTGAAACGGTTTAATAAGTCGTTTGCAAAGCTGTTCTGGACAACTTATTTCTGCAGTGTGTCCCAAACGGCCTTGAGAATGGTTTCCCAAAACCGTTCCCATGGCCGTTTTCAAGGGAACTATTTTAGAAATGGGCATATAAACCATTTCAATTGTCGTTTCTTTTAAACGTTTTGTCAAAACGACCAGTTAGATCGTTTTTTTTATTTTAGCCCAAATTTTAAGTCACAACAGGATTTGAAACGGGCATCATACTCGTTCTATTTCCCGTTCTCATTGAAAAACATCAAATCTTGTTCTTAACGATAGAACAGCTAGACGAACGGTTTCATACCCATTCTAATGGTCGTTCCTGTTGTGTTGTCAGGCCCAATTTTTATAATGAGAATGACCACTAGACCAGCCTCGTATGACGTTCGGGTTGCACAACCTTTTTAAATAGACCAGAACCTTCATTTTTTAAAACATTTCTAAACTCTCTCTAAACACTCTCAACCGCCGTTCCACTCAATTCTGCCCGTTTCCAAGCTGTTTCCACTTGTTTTTGTGCCAAAATTATGGTTTGAACTTAATTTCTTTCCCTTTTCTCCTAGTTTTATCCGTGTTCTGACAAATTTCTTGGGTGAAAATGCTAGGGTTTTGTATTTTGGGTTTGCTTTTGAGTAGTTTAGGTTGCATAATACTTATTTTCATGTTTGACAATGATTATCTTTCATTCTTTATGATTTTTGTTGGTGGAATCATGCTTGGCCAAAATTATTAAAGTTTTTCCTTAGCTTTGCTTGAGATTTGTGTAGCTTGATGGTGAATTGAGGTATTATATTGCTTCAGGATGCTCTAGGTGAACGAATTCCACTTGATTCCAGCTTTTTTGTGAACCAATGCATAAAGTATAACTATTTCTCTATGCTTTTAGTATCCCTAAGGAGTCTTCTGTTAAATGTTAGATGTTGGTGGAGTTGCAAAGTGTGAAATTGAGGATATTTGTGCATTGGTGACATTCTTAGTTGATGAATTCATATGACTTGGTGATTTTCAGTTGTGTTAGAGAATGCCAATATTGAACCTAGTTGTTTTTCTTCATTTGCAATGACAATTAGCTTATGCTAAAGTGACAATGTGTGCTTTATTTGATTGCATTTCTTGGATGAATGGCTAAATTGTTACTGTGTCTAATTGATTGGTTATTTTTCTTGACTTCCATTCTCTTTGTTTTTGATTGCAGATGTCAGGTGTAGGCCCTTCTCGCTGTAAGAGACACGTCCCGAGACGCCCCAAAGATGTAGAGGATGTTGAGGTGGCTACTCAAATGCTCTATTTTCTTGAGGAGCCACATTTTCAGAGGCGTCTCGAGGCTCTGATGGGCAAGCCATTCTTCCCCATCCGACTGCCAGACAAGGCTACTTTACAGGACCTCAGCCTCTATGAGGAGTACACACAGTTCATGAGTGTCAAAGGGTGGACAGATTCTTTGAGATTGACGATCCCACATACCGAGAGCTGACTTTGGAGTTCTCAACGTCCTTCGCTTTTACTGAGTTGGAGGAGGCGACAGGTGATTATGCCTCTATCAGTTTTAGGGCAAAGGGCATGGTGCACAGGATGACCCTATCCGAATTTGGTTGTTGGATGGGTATATATGATGAGGGTTTTTCCTCTAGTGATGAGTTAACTGACCTGCCCCTAGAGTTCCCCGTCGATGTGGACATTGTGGGCTACTAGAGAGAGCTAACAGACCGGAAAATTTTTAGTCCAAGCAGGTCCAAGGCATCACAGATCCATTCTCACGCCTTGCGCTACATTCACCAAGTGATTGCTACTACCTTATTCCCAAGGAGGGAAAGCGCAAGTAACGTTACTTTTCAGGATCGTCTTTGTCTTTATAGTATGGATATGGGACTTCCAGTCAACATAGCCTATCTATTGGCTAAGTCCCTTAGGGATCAACTCACACGTCCATGGATCGCCAAGATATATTTGGGGCACTATGCTACTAGGATAGTGCAGGGGATCCATCGCTTGCAGCATCTGCCAGTGATGACGACTGTGGCCTCTGTGAGCAATTGGACATAGGAGTTCTCTGACGGATGAGGCTAGTTGACAGAGTTTGGGTCGACGATGTCTTGCAGTACCAATTTAGGTGGGATGATGAGGATGAGCACCCTCTAGAAGAGGAGGAGGAGCAGCCAGCTGAGGTACCAGTCCCAGCGGCACCAGTGCGACCATCGCAGTAACCTACTAGTTAGTCATACCAGCTCGACAAGATTAGTGCCACTTGGCTGTTATAGAGCAGCGGTAGATTGCTATGCAGAGGGAGCAAATGGCATAGGCGGGCCACATATACGCTCTAGAGCATAGAGTGGAGCATCTATTCCAGCATTTCCAAATCTAGCTTCCTCCCTACCATCCTCCACCAGCTTATTAGCCGTATTATGAGCCGTATCAGCCACCTCAGGAAGACGATGACCAGCAGGGCAATGACTAACACGGCCAGGCTGCGGATGCTATCTTGGATTTGATTTCTTTGTTTGTCTTCTCTTTTTATTTTTATTTTATTTTATTTTATTTTCCTTTTCTTTTTATTTTGTTCTCTTTTATTTTATTTTTAGGAACTCTTGTACTGAAGAATTGTACACTTAGTGTTCATTATATTTTCTTTTCTTCAGTTATTTCTCTTAACGTCGACGAGTCCAACATTTAGAGTCTTCTGGAAACATCTCACAAACTAGCCTTCAGGGAAGTTTCTGTCATTTTTTATTTTTATTTATTTCATCCAAATTTTTTTATATACATTGAGGACAATCTATTGTTCTAAAAGTGTGGTGATGGGGGTTCATATCATAAAAATGTCTTGTGTGTTAATTGGATATTTAGAAAATTTTTAGTTTCTGGCCAATGAAGAGTTTCTGTAGTCGAGTGCATTAGTTCAACTATATAATCACAACTGCTAATGACCTTTAGAAAAATATGCGATCTTTTGATTTAAATAACTAGGCATTTTTTGTATTCTCGGTCGTATCCTTATTTTATGCACGCCAAACCAATTTTGGATGAGTTCTGATTTTTATTCTAGAACTGTCTACACTTAATATTACTCTTACTGTCTTGCAAATATTTTTGGCTAACAAATTTTTTTTTAGATTTACTAACAATGTGCAATGATATTGAGGTATGATTTTGTTATGCTTTGAAGTGTCCCTTGCTCGATTGAACCTAAATTCGTAAGCAACAAAGGTATTAAAGTGCAACTATAAATAAAAAAATTGAATTGTTATTGATTTTTTATTTTATTTTATTTTGGTAAATTTAAGACTCTACTCCTCTATCCAGTATTTAAGATATGAGTATGCAAACACCTCTGTCACGACTTTCTTGAGTAACTAGGGACAACCACCAAAACTGGGTGGTCTTCGCGTAAAAAGAGAAAGTGTTCATGTGGGGGAAACCGAGTAAGAATGTTGTGAGGAAAATGAGTTGTATAAGTGGAAAAATCGAGATGGAGCATAAAACGCACTCAAATTTTGAAAAATCTTACTAACAAACTTTGCCTCTAACTATCTTATTCCTTTTGTTGGAATTTATTGCACCATATTTACATTACAGTCTCAGTAACATTACTTGTCTATAGTTGTTTAATTAGTGTTGGAACTTACCTGGAATTGGTTTACACACACACGAGATTGTCTCTGAGTACAATTTTGAATTTGTTGTTTAGTCAAATTATCTGTGTTGTCTTTGAATTTATGCTTCTTAATTATATTTGAGACCTCATGGAAACTATATTGCTAGAGAAACCCATGCTTGTCTTCCTATTCTTTGTGTATGGTTTTTGATTATTTGCTTGAGGACAAGCAAAAGTGTGGTGATGTTTGATAAATGTCGTTTCCTACATATATTTTATATCTATTTACATGGAATTTCTCTAGTTTTTAGACTAACTTTGGTAATATATCTGCATAATGTTCATAATTTTTCATATGTTCAGGTCACTCATAAAATTTGGAGAAAAAAGACGAAATGTGGATCGAAACGGAGCGGAATCGTGAAGAAATGCGACACGTGCAGACCCGAACACCCACCAAAACGGCCACACAAGCTGTTTCCATCACTGTTCATATAGAGAACGGCCTCTTGAACGGTTTTTGCTAATCGTTCCAGTTCCCGTTTCCAACCATGAGCTGCACAGTCCAGGATTGAACGGCCCAAAAAACGGTTTCATGGCCACTCCAATGGCCATTTGCAACTTACGGGGTGCAAAAATAACCCTATTATATAAAGGATTTTAAGATCCAAACACAGGGTTACACAGTTTTCAGAGCTTAGGGGACCAAGAGACTCAAGTTCAGAGTGAAAGGAGCAAAGATTCAAGCCGAAGGACAACCAATTCAAAGATTCTTGTGATAGATAGTCGAACTATTGATCTTGTAAGAGTTTCAATGGATATCTTTAGTTTTGTTTGTTGAATTTGTTTTGAACATGAATTAGATTTGTTATGGATATCTAGATTAGATGAATCTATGATGAATTACAACTTATGACTTGATTGATTTGTGGTTTTAATGAATTTTATTGAGACTCAATAGTGTGGTTTAATTGTGCAACATAACTTTGGATTGATAAGTTGAGAAATCATCTTGCAAATTAGGTCTCCAATAATTGAAACGAGTTGCCTACAATTCTAGAGATAGAATTGTAGAACTTCTCCATATTAGTGTAATTATAATAGAGGAATGTATGAAACTTAATGTTGGATTAGGGATTTTAGTCTAAAAGAGATTTTGGTTGATCAACTTAGTCTTAGTTGTTAATCTAATTGAGAGATATTTTAACAAAGAATAGACATTCTTGCAGTCCAATATTCATTAATTCCTAAATTAATTGAGTCATATAAGTATGAAATCATAGGAGGAGTTGAGTCTAGGTATCCACTTTTCTCTATTTGAATCAACTCAATTCTTTTGCATTGTTCTTGTTGTCTTACTGTTAATTGCATAATCTAGTTTTGTTAGTAATAATTACTTAATCTTTCATACCAAATATTTGTCAGGTTAGATAATAGTTTAGATTGATAGTAGTAGTACTTGATTGTCATCGTGGGATCGACATTCGATACTCTGTAGCTATATTACTGTTCGATAGGTATACTTGCCTAGCGGATTGTGGCAATAATGTTCATAGAAATTCGCATCAACAATTAACCATATAGATACAAGACATACAATGGTAAGTGTGTTTCGATGTACTTACCTCGAAATCTGCAAAGTCGACTCGTCACTCAACTCCGCTCTGGGTTCCGTAAGGTACCTCCTATACAAATCATGTACATTTCACTCCTAAGCACATTTTTACTCTAAATCCCACAATCTCATTCTTACTTGTCTCAAAATTCTACACTCATTTAGCAAAACCCCCTACATTACCCACAACCAACATCCTAACCTTCTTTTAATGTCATAAAAAATATGTTAAACGCTCACACATTCAAGACTCCTATACACAACCCACATAAACTCATTCCATTAAACATAATTTCATCTAGAACAAAACCTTGCTTCACGTTGCCTTCAAACCAAGAACTCGTCTAGATTGTTGTTTTGGCATGAGTTTATGAGAATGTAAGAGTGATGGGTTAGGATTTGTGTTTGGAAAGGTTTAGGGATGTTTCTTTGAGGTTGGGAAAGGTTTTTGTCGGCTAGGGTTTGTAAAGAATGTTTTTAATCTCCTTCCTTCTCAAATACAATTTTAATTTTAAGTTCCCGCCAGGTCAAAACAACCTGCAGAATGGTTTATATAAACTGTTCGCATACCCATTCGCCTTTATCCCGTGCAAACATTAAACTCTTATCACAGTGGAAATGGTTTAGGGAACAGTTTATCCAGACCGTTCCTAAGGTCGTTCCCAGCTACAATTTTCACATTTTTGCTAATCTAATGTGTATTTTTCGGGGCGTTACAAGTATGCTTCCCAAATAAAATCTTTTGCATCAATGGTTTGAAAGAGTTTGGCAATGATGCTAATAACAATAAAGCCTATTCTTCATCCCCAATTTTCTCACTCATATTCAACAGTTGACAAAGTAAAACATTAAACTCATTAATGTGGTCAAGGATGTCACCTCCTTCATCCGTACGCATTTGATACAAATCCATCTTCATACACAATCGGTTAGCCAATGACTTAAACGCATAAACGATCTCCAATTTATCGCACAAAATTTTATGAGATGTCTCCTTTAACACACTAATTTAATTTAGTGAGCTAATGCTAACCTGATAGTACTGACAGCTCTCTTCTGAATTGTATCCCAATCTACATCCTTCATATTGCTAGGCTTCTCCTCCAATAGAGTTATATCAAGACTCTGCTACACCAAATAATCTTGAATCGTGCTCTTCCATAGCGTGAAGTTATCCTATCCATCAAATAATAGAATCTCATACCTCAATGTCGAAGACGACATTCCTTTATTCTTTTTTTATTCTCCTCCCTTGAACCGAAACTGACTCAAACCTGACAAGAATACCCACAGTAATAATACTAGAGAAAGAAAGAATAAAGAATACGCATAAATTTTTAACATGGTTCAATTTCTCAACAATAAACCTACTCCACGATCTCTAATAAAGAGAATTTACAATTTTTTGACAGACAAAATTGTAGAAACTCTCTCACAACATTATAGTTTTTGAATGGACAAAACTATAAAAATCCTCTCACTCTCACAATAGAGGAAAGCCTAAGTTACACCTCTCTAATGAACTAGACTAGAATTTTATGATACTAAACTACTAAGGCCTAAAGCCTATTTATAGGGGAAAATCCCTTTACACTTCGAGTTCTAATCGATATAGAATACTTAGTCACACTCTTACTCAAATTAGAATTTGAGTAGTTATCCCAATAGAAATCATTAGAAAACATGGCGCAAACATTTACTCTTACTCAAATTAGAATTTGAGTAGTTATTCCAACAGAAATCATTAGAAAACATGGCGCAAACATTTGACAACCAACCATTCACAAATACGACTAATTTTTGGCAATCAACAAGTAAACAAACATAATAAAGAGAAAAATGCTATGAAGATTGTGAACTTATATACCTATAAAAGCAAGATGTCCAAAGCCTTTGATTGTTCTGGACATAAATTGTGAAATAATGAACTCCAACTCACTCTTTAAACTAAAATTTTTCTATAGAGTACAGTGTCAAATTAAAAATGTAGCTTCGATATACTCTTTATAATTCTCTATATGTTTATATTTAGAATAAAAAGTGTTATTGACTCTCCAAGTTTAGATATAATAAATCTATTTAAATTATTTATCATATATACTTTTTCTCACTGCAACTTTCATCCAAACCAAAATACAAAAAAAAAACATTCTCCTTCAACCTTCAAGTTAGCAAAAAAAGCGAAAAAATTCTCTTCTAAAGTAATTATTCATTGGTTACTATGAATTTTATCACAATTCTTGTTTCACTTCATATCATATCAATCACACATATGCTCATTCTGTTAATGTAACTCATTGTTCTGATATAGGCTAGTCTGATCCAATAATGGATCCTTTGTTGAGAATTACATTAAACAAATTCATGATAAATGAATAAAAAAGAGGATGAAAGTTGACTTGATCATGCACAGTGTGGTATAAACCAACATTATAAGTATGGTATAAACCAACATTATAAGTATGTGTTTTCATGAAACTTAAGCTAATGTTCATCAGGTGAGTAATCACAAAGTGATATTTGATGACAGAAAATCATTTTTCAAAATTAAAGAACTCAACACAACAGATAACCAACAAATTCTTAAAGGAAAAAATCATCAGACAAAAAAAACAGTATTCATTAATAAAGGAAAAACTAAAAAGATTTCGATCACATTGCTCTTTATCAAAGAAAAAAACTCATGTAATTTCATTTACTACAATATGTACTGTAATTGTTTGTCTAAAAAAAGAGAAACAAAAAAGGGAGAGAAAAAAAGTAAGAAAACTAAAAGCAAAAAATAGTTTTACTTTTAAAAGAATATAGAGTGAAATAAAGAGTTCCATTAAAAAATAAATACAATTTAACTCTTTCTTTTCGAACTTATTCTTTATTTTACTTGAAATTAGCTTTAACTTTACCTATTAGCATTGGAGTTACAAAGCAAAAAAAGTTGCAGCAAAAAGTGACATCGCTATGAAATAGTAAAGCACACACATAGAAATTGAAATTAACAAATGTCAGGCTCGACACTTGTGTAATGAAAGCAACGGAAATCCAAACTCTATTCTGGCAATATGAACTACAATGGGCATACCATACTTAATAAAATAAAAGGAATTGTGATGCATGCATAAAAATTTATCTGCTCACATGCAAATATTATGCAGGTATTGAACAACTTAATTCATTGAAGTTTTATTGAAAATATTAGTTTTGGTAGAAAAATTACTTATCTTTGGGTGAAATGGAATTAAGAAGAATGAACTGAATTTTTATGAGTTGTTTTTCAAGTAAAAATGTTTGAGATCAACAAAGAGGGACGTGTTCGTTCAGTTTTTGCGATGTAGAAAGCGAAAAGAAGAGAAAAATAGAGCGAAAAGAGAGGAACATGCCCACATGGGAGAGGTAAAGGGCATGTTATCTCTCGACACGCCTGTGCCAACCCCATGATGAAGAATTTTAAAGAACAGGAAAGTAATATGGTCATTCCAATTAATATGTTGGTCGTGTGTTTTACATTCATATCTTAGGGCGATCACACAGTCGAGTGTCCCAAAACACGCCCATCGTGTAATTTACATAAAAATTCTAGGGCAACTACACAGAATCATGTACATGGAGCACGATCGTGAAGAATCTATTAACACACTAGTCATATAAGTCATACAAGAGTGACACGGGCACCGTATTGAATGCTCACCCCATGTCTAGCTACAGATTTAGCTTTCCAGGCTTATAATTGTCCATTTTAAATGCAAAAGGAGTGGAAATAAAAAATAAAAAATTAGGGATTTAAAAAGTATAACAACAATAGACCATAGACAATAGAGATAGAGCTTTAGAGCAAACTTTTTAACCTAGCTTTATTATCGCTTTTTACATGTTATCTGTTAGGACCCAAACCTGACAAGAACACCCACAGTAATAATAATAGATAAAGAAAGAATAAAGAACACATAACAATTTTTAACGTGGTTTCGTCTCTCAACAATAAGCCTAATCCACGATCTCCACTAAATAAATGTCACAATTTTTAGACGGATAAAATTGTGGAAACCCTCTCACAATAGTTATAGTTTTTGAACGGACAAAACTATGAAAACTCTCTCCCTCTCACAAAAGACCAAAGCCTAATTGAACCTCTCTAATGAACTAGACTAGAGTTTTGTGATACTCAACTGTTAAGGCCTAAAGCCTATTTATAAGGGGAGATCTCCTTTACACTTTGAGTTTTAACAGATGTGGGATATTGAGGCCCACTCTTACTCAAACTCTTACTCTTACTCAAACTAGAATTTGTGTAGTTATTCCAACAATTCTTCCCTCTAATCAAATTGCAACAATCTCAACACTCTCAGAAAATCGAACTCTCTTGTCAATCTTCTTCTTTTTTCTTCTACTGCTTTTATTCTTTAGGGAATGCCCATCTAAGTAATACATATTCTTCCCTCTCTTCCACCCTTGCAGTATCAAGTCATCACCTTTGAACACATTGCAGTTAATTCCATCATCAATATATTTGTACCCTCTCGAAGCCAAATCACATAAAGAAATTATGTTGGCTCTTGCACCCGGTATAAAATTCACATCAGTAAGTGTTTTGATAACACCATTATTGTAACTTCCTAAACGTTTCATAATAATAATAAGATTTTAATAAATATATAAAAATATACATAAATTTTTTGCGAATTATTTTAAATAATAATTCGTTGGAAGGAGTAAGAATTTGTGTGAAATAAAAATCGAAGGTGGTTAAGTCGATCGGCAAAGAGAAAAAAAAGGTATATTGAACTAGTGTAATTAGGGGCAAAATTGTCAAAAACTGAACCCATGTATATATACATGTTCCTATCTCTCTCCCCACTCACCTACACTCACGCTTTCTCTCTCTTCTTTTCGTTCTAAAGCTCGAAAACCCTAACCACACTCGAACCTCACAAAAGCTTAGTGTTTGGGAGTTCCAAAATCTGTCAGAGATCCAAATTTGGTAAGATTTCTTGTGTGGAATCTTGAAATCCCGTTTTTTAATTCATGCCTAACTTTCCAACGCAATATCTCTTTCATTTAAGCTCTGATTTGAGCATAATATGGCTCGTTCGAAAGCTTAATGTGTGTACTATCCATTAGTAACTATTTTTTGTGTTAATTCATGGTTTAGGTACTTGAAATCAGTGTTTAAAGATGGACATGTCAAAGTGACGAGTTTGGGTTTCCTAACCCTAGATTTGTTTTGGAGTATCGTTGTTTAGGTAAGCTTCTTTGGGCTCTATTGAGGTGATATTAATGGCCAATTTAATTGGGTCTTAACTAATGAGTGAGTATGGATCGAGGATAGGAAATTGCTTAGGGTTTCAGAAAGGAAATCGGAGGAATTAGGGTATAGCCATTGTATCGGGAAGTGGAGAACGTAAAAACATATTTAATTAAATTTATAGGAAGCATTAAAGATTGTTGGTAAGAAGGAAAGAATAAGTTAGGTGAAGGTGGTTGATGAGAAGTATTAATTAGAGGGGGTCATTTAAACTTATATAAACATAAGAACATCACTCATTTATCGTTTATCACAATCTTATGCATATATGTGATTGATGTAATCCTTAATCGTGAATAGGAGGACTGAATCAAGGCGAAAGTGGTTTCCAGCCAGGTCATTAGACGTGTCTTGCGAGATAAGTAACACGAATGCAACCATCCTTCTGTGTGATTTGCTTGTGAACAACTGTTTGGTATGATTGTTGGGCTGATTTGGTGTTAAGCTTAGTTGTGAGTATATTATGTTAGCTGGATAATGCGTTAAGATTGATATGCATGACGATGAATGATATGTCCTTTGTATTGTGAATACCTATTGCTTGGTAGTATGCTAATTGACTGCTTTGTGCTAATCATATACATAGTTGCACCAATGTGTTTAATGTTTATTAAGTATGGCGTCTTGTAGGATTCACTATGATAGATTGTTTATATGTCATACTTGGAATGGTTTGTGTTTAGAGGATTATTTATGAACCCAAGTATGAGAATATATGATCAGCTATGTTTGAGTTCCATCTTGAAGGTTAAAGCTTGGTATGTTGATGGAATTAATGGTATGTTGTTGACATAGAGTGTACATGACATTCATGCACTTAGGTTCTTAGTGAGCGGGTAACCTTAAATTAATTATAAAGGCTCTTAGTGAGCAAAAGAATTAATGAGGGAGTGGTTATGACACTTAATGTGCAACATTTGGTGCTTAGTGCACAATATTACGGGTAGTATATAAAACATGCTACACAGGGCATAGTGCTTAATTATTTGATACACAGACGTGTGTACAAATGTGTCAGGCCAAAACAGGGCGATAATGAGGCCAAAACAGGGCGTAATATGGATATCCAATTCTTGTAACCAAAACTCCTGGCCAAAAAGCCCATTTGCAAACGTCACTATATGGCCAAAACAGTGCATAACTTAAAATCCAAGTGGAAGTGTAAATGATCACATAAGGTTGCATTTTGGGTCACATGATCACAACGTGGTGTCATATGTGTGGGATTGAATTTGGTCCTAACTTTGGTATAGGATATTGTGAATGTTGTATGTTATAAGAAATTGAGGATTTGTTGGTTGAAATGGAACATGTTGTGTGTTGAGGCATGCTTATGATGCTATTGTGATTACATTGAATTGTGATTTTAAATGAATGAAGTAAGATGAATTGTGATAGGTGATGTTGCATAGAAGGTGTGAAGGAATGGTGTGAAGATTTGGCTTTGGTTTGAGTTTTTGCCAGGAAAACA
>CANYCX010403969.1:0-11352 GCA_948193385.1 Breynia disticha f. nivosa | reverse complement strand
ATCGATCTGTACGATCTAAATGTTGTTGTCTGCTGAATTGAGAATATAAACCTATGTGGTTAGAATTCTGTGTGAATTGAATGATTATGTTTGTACTGGCATAGTCTGGTGCCATAGGGAGAAAGGAGTTAAACACGTCCTCGTTCTAATTTGCATTTTTCCCCTACACATCATTTTATCTAAATTAAGCTAAGATTACTTACTAAGTATGTTTTATACTCACCCCGTGTTTGTTTAAATGATGTGTAGATCGTAGGTAGTTGTTTTTGGACAGAGGTAGTGGAGATCAGAGTTCAGTTGCAACATACGTCTGAGGTCTAGCTCTATAGATGATTTTCATATTTTGTTTGTACATTTGTTGTACATATATGTATATATACACGTAACCTTGAGTTTGACTGTTCTCAAATGATTTTTGCTTCCGCTAGTGTTTGATTTTGAAAACTAAACAGGTTGGGCCGATATTTTGAATATATAGCATGTATATATTTCCTCTCTCCTCATTTTAAAGATTTGGTTTTTGATATCATTTCTTTATTTATATTGTTTATCAGGAGTAAAAAAGGTTGTAAAATTGAGTTCCACAGACAGCCACGGGTTGAGCTGCCATCGCCTTTCTTTAGTAAGTAAGGTGGGCATCCTTGTAAAAATTTTCTAATTTTAGTTGGGTGGATACCAAAACTATTTTTGGAAGTTAATGAGGGATTGGATGATCGAAATGGGGCTGTCCATTTGGAAAGATTGGATCATATAAGAGGGTTACAAAAATTGTAAATGTTGTGATAATGAAATGGGTTGAATGATGTAATTTATTGATGGTTGCTTTAGAAGTAATTAGAATGTTATGATTTGAGATTTTGATTTGTTGGGAGTAATGATAAATTAAAAGAGGCTATTGTCGTTTTTCGATTAAACTCTGGGTGAATGTGAGTTAGCTAAGATTGAACTAAATGTTATAATGGTGTAGACTAAATTAATATCGTTATTAAGTTGTGAATTGGGAATGTAATGTTTGTCAAATATGGTAAATTAAGAGGGTGCTATTTAAGTTGTTCTTTCAAGGGATTGTCGTGGTGGAATTTAAATCGTTAAGACTAATCTAAATTGTTACAATACTATGAGAATAAATTAATATCATTGTTAGTTCTTAAAATGGAATTGAAAATTTAATGAATTGTAAGGAATTAATTGTGGGATTTGTGAATTAAGAGTAAGTGTAGGTTGTGTTGTGATATTTCTTAATGGATTGTTTTGGTAAATCTTAGGTTGTGGAAGTTAAGTTTGGAGGTGAGAGATTAAAGAAGAGGTTGAAGGTTATTTTATATATTGTACAAAAGAACAAGTGAAGCAATAATGAATTTATTCAAATTATGTCGCCGATTTTTTCTTAAGGAACTAATTCGGCAAAAACTAAGCTGGAGAAGTTAAATTGAAGGTTAGCGCTTTTAAAGGATTTAATTATAAATTATTTTATGCACGTGTGCAAATACGTAAAAGTGTGAGTGAAACAATGAAAACCAATAATTTGGGAAGATGTAAAAATGAAACAATTTAATTAAGTGAATTGTGATTGATGGTGAATTCTGTGTGAATATTATAGGAATCGAAATTTGGAAACAAAATTGAAATGTAGCTAGGAAGGCGAGCTTAGCTAGATTTCCGAGGTAAGTGCAATTTTGACACATACCAAAGTGGCTTTAGCCTATGTTTGGTTAAATATATGAACTTAATGTTCTATTTGTTCATATGGTAGTGGAAATGTGTTTTTAAAAGAAATTGTATGTTTGAATGGTCCTTGTGTGGAAAAATTGGAAGTTGTATGAATTGCTTTGCAGCATGTTGGATATGATGGATGTCGGTAAGAGTTATGCAAAATGTACTATTAAATGAGTGAATTGATTGTGTGAGCTACTTAGGAGTTTGTATGTTATTAAATGCTATGTATGAGTGATGTGGCTCTATGCTTACGATTTATGTGATGAAAAAAATTGTGTAAGCTTGATATGTATGTTGTAAAGAGTGGAATTGCAAATGAAATGTGAATTTCTTAGGAGAGCATTAATGAGAAGTGGAATGATCTTAAGTGTGAGTAAGTGGTTTGATGACATGCTTCATGCAATGTGCTCAATTATGATAGTGTGTGGCTAAGGCCTTTGGAAATGCATTGTATTTCATTCACCCATGTCATGTGGCCATATGATGAGCATTATTGTGCGTGTTCATAGTATAAGGGGGCTTATGGCCCATATGTGCAAAAGAGAGTGGACTATCTCTTTATATGAAAACAAGGGTTTTTTCCCAAAAGTGAAAATGGGAGTGGACTCTACCTTGAGAAAGGAAAGGCTCCAGAGCAATTGCATTGTGTGTTTGCATTAGTATAATCATGAATTCATTAATCCATTATTATCATGACATAAGTTTAGTTGTTATTCGGATTATTGTGTATATAGATGAACATAAGTAATGTGATGGTTTGATTCTGTGTATGTGTTATATGATTGAGAAGACCTTGTTGGTTATGTTTTGGTGATATCGTGATGGCTTGTATAACCTATGGAACTTATGCTTGTGGAATTATGTTATTATTAGTGTTTGAATGATAGTAAAGAGGAATAAGTTATATGTGTTCAGGAACCACATGAATTAAGTATGTGTGTGTTGAATGGTTTGCGTATGATTATGGAAAATTGGATGTTAAGTGGCTGTGAATGAAAGTAATATATTGTGCATGTTCTTGGTTGATGATATGTGTAACGATTTGATGAATGTTTGTTTTAAGTTGAGAATTTGTGGGTTGCATGGCTTGCATATGTGGTTTATATGTTGTGATTAATATGGAATGGATTGTTGAGTAATTGTGGAAAATGAATAGAATGTAAAATGAACGCATGATGATTATGTGTAAGATTGTGTTATGAATAGATTGTAATGTATTTTAAGTTGTGTTGTGATTATGAAATGTATGAAGTGGTTAAATGAGAGTTCAAGGTGGTTAGTAGGATATGTTTGAAGGTGGTATGAAATGTGTAAGCCTTCGATTGAACTAAAATGAGTGAAAATGGCTTCTGGAATAACTTAACGTATGTTAATTTTCACATGAACGTATGTTAATATGGAACAACGTATGTTACCTTGTTGGTAGTGTGAAACTCATTTTCAAAATCCTGTTTTTCCTGATAATCAATATAATTTAAGAAATGATATGAAATCAGATTTAAAAACAGAACAGAGGAGAGAGAAAATATATATAAGCTTTTTATATAAAACTAGCCCAAACTGTTTTCATTTCAAATATCAAACACAAACGGAAGCAAATAGTTTGAAAAACATTCAAACTCAAATCTGGATAAATATATATAAAAATGTACAGTATGTACAAAGAAAAATCTCAAAAAGGAACTCTGCAGCTCGACCTCTGACGTAAGCTATGGAAACGCTGATCACCTCTGTCGTACATCTACAGCATCTACCTACGATATGCACAACAATTTAGACAACAAACAGGGGTGAGTATAAAATATACTCAGTAAGGATTCTTAGCTTCTTCTAAAGTAAATGATGTGCAGGGGAAAAATATAAATCAGCACGAAGACGTGAATATCTATCTTCTCCCTATGGCATCCGATTATGTCAGTACAAACATATCACACAGATATAAAACAACACACACTTCAACAATCCACACAGGAATACTATCAGAATCATAAGTTCACAAGAACATTCATATCGCACACAGCAATATCAGTATAACATAAATCAACTTCCATACAGGATTATACTCAGCGATTACGAACCACACAGGCTCAATCATCCACACAGGATCGATCACACAGATCGTACTTATAAGAATATAACATCCACACAGGATAAGAATCATAACATTATACATATATGAATGTAAATGTATGAAATGATTTGCTAATGCAAATCCACACAGGATGACACGTGTTATTGTCCACCATAGCACACAGCAATGGAATTCCTCTATCGCACACAGCAGAGGATACCTCTATACCACACAGGAGAGGTTTCAGACCACACACAATTAAGTCTAGGATAGTACACAACAAATCCTTATCCACACATGATATCATAGCCACACAGGCATAGTTTTATACATATGCTTATGTAATACGTGAATGTATGAATGCCATTTGTATCATATCGACACACAACATAGTAATGACATTCATATTAACTCCCAACATAAGAATGACATTCGTACCAGCACAAAACATAAGAATGACATTCGTATCAACACACAACATAGCTCATAACACAGCTCACACAGAGCAGATCATATACCACACAGGTATAAACTATAATAAAAACATACCACACAGGTATTTCTAACATCAATGTATCAATATTAACTCAACGTCTCAAAATCAACTTCATATCAATGTAAACAATACAAGCTTATCAATAATCACTCAATATCATCATTTATCGAATAGGCATAAAGCCAATGAACATACCAAATCAATTCAATTTAGATCATAAATGATCATGATATAATATGAATGATTCATTCATCATCATTTAATTTTCAATATGGTTCTTCTATATTTAACAATCTCAAACATAGCATTATAGGTCTATTATCTTACGACTTATAAACTTAAAGAAAACTACCATTTACATAAGAATTCATTTACAATCCAATTTAGTAAGCGTAAGAACACTTACCTCATAATCAAGCAAAAGCAATAAGCTAAATCTCGAATCAAAATCCACCCAACAGTCGTACAGATCCTCTTGTACAAAAATAACCATATACGATACATTAACTAACCATTCATACATTGATTCTAACTTTAATTCCATTCAATACATATAAATACTAAGGTGTCCAAATTCCAGCAATCAACCATTTGTAAACCTTAACTAAACCTTAAGTTTTCACTCCTTTCCATCAACTTTTCTTCTTTAGATCCTTCCTAACACATACATACAATCAATCCAAGTTTCTTACACCTCATTCCATCATTTCCAACAATCAAAACATCCATACAATTCAGCAAATACCAACCATAAGCCTTACATCAACCTTAAGTAAACCTAATCCTTACTTACCTTATGAACTTTGGATGATTAATAGAAAGGAAATGGGTTATTAGAAGGTTTTTGTGCATTTCTCGGTTGTTTGATTTATATTTTTTTTTCAGGCAAACAACAATCCACACGTGGTGGAATGGTGACTACGCGTGGTCGTGCCGAGAACGTGTAGTTTACTGTCCACTATGCGTACTTTGCATTTTTCAGCTTTTCTCCAATTTTCTCTGATTATTTTGTGTCAATTTTATATCAACCTTTGATCAATCCTTATATTTTGCTGTTTAAACATTTATTTATCATAATTTTAAGACGAAAAATTCCTGGGATGTTACAGTTAGCATACGTTATTTTTAGTCTGGGAAATAGAAAGTGTGATGATGAATAACGTACGTTAGGTTCAGGTTAGACCTAGGTTAATTGTAATCAGAAACCTAGTTTTGACCAGAATAACGTACTAATGAATATCTGAAGTGAGCTAATGATCTAAGATGGCTTCCTTAGCAACTAAAGCACATAAATGAACTGTATTTAACATGGCAAGCCATTTGGGAATTAAGGCATGAACACGACATCATGTTCCATGAGCATGCCCCATGCTGGTTGAAGATTCCCCTGCACTTCATCTTAACAACACTCGGTTAGCACTTACTGATTATTATTATATACTTACCCCTATATGTTATTTTAATGTTGTGTAGGTTTAGGAGGATTTCCAAGAGAGAGGTCGGAGGAGCACTTTTGAAGAAATAGCTGTAAATTGTATAAGTTTTGCAAAAGAGGTTTTACATATTACTTTGTAAGTTATGTGCGCTCATGTATGTTTGCTGAGCATCATGAAAATGTTTTGAAAATATAAATGCACAGTTTCCAATCGTTAAATTATTTTTAAAAAAAGTTGCCAAAATCACTGTTTATTTGGAAAAGAGTTTTACGAATTTGGGGTTCACACTAATGCAGAAAGAAGGGAGTCTAGATATGGAGGCCTAACAAGGAAGGATGGAGAGGCCACTTAGAGGTGGACTTGAAGCCCAAAGAATATACTATGTAAAAAATTTCTAATATGCATTTCCCATGCTAAATCATAATTAAAATGAAATTAACCCAAAATAGTAAGTTAAGCAAATTGCCTCCCTAAATTAACGACCTGTCAAGGCATCAAACAACGAAGCGTAGGCCAAGCCAAAGCTGAGAACGTTAGATTTTCTTTGGGAGTCGGGGCTAAGATCAATGCTTTTCTATGCTAGTCCAAATAGAAACCAAGAGTCATTTAATGAATGGATTCCTACCTAAGTAGCCTAGTCTTTGATGAAGCAAAAGGTGGACCTCAATCTCACGAATAATGCACTAGTAAGTAAATTATTTAATAGGATATTAATTCGTTACTCAGCGAGAGTTCTTTGATTAAAGACCTCATAATTGACCTTGATTTTATTTTATTTGTAAACATGAATGTAAGTCTAAATAACTCAAATTTTTTCCTATGCTCAATCCTTAAAAGGAGAATTTGAATGGGTCCAACTTTCTTGAATAGGCTCAAAACCTGCATATTATTTTGAGTTAAGAGAATAAGTTAGAAGTGAGAATAAGTCAGAACTGTTGAATGCCACTCGTCCGACTGAATTGGCAAAAAATGCCATTGCTGCCGTTCTAGAATCTATTGAAAATAAGAAGCGTGATTCAAACGAAGTCACTTGTTTTATATTGGCTACAATGATCCCTGAGCTATAAAAGAAGTTCATTGATCAAGAGGTGTATCACATTGTGAACAATCACAAGGAGATGTTCCATGAGAAAGTGCATCATGAGAGGTACTTGATAATGAAGGCATTGGCATCATGTAAGATGGCTCTTAGAGGACAAGTTATTCCTCACGTGCTCAAGATGAAAGGGTAATTGTATACTCTTGAGAGACTTGGTGTAGGCTTTAAATAGGGGCTCATCGTCGGCTTAGTTCATGTCTCCTTACCACCTAGTTATGACTAAGTGGTGCTTAACTACTATATATATATATGAGGTGGATAAAATTGTCACTGAGTTGCATGGGATAGTTAAAACTACTGAACAAAGTATTAAGAAGCCATCTCCTATGTTGCTGACTTAGAATGATGTTAAGAAGGACACCAAGAAG
Organism: Breynia disticha f. nivosa; assembly: GCA_948193385.1. Lineage (NCBI taxonomy): Eukaryota > Viridiplantae > Streptophyta > Magnoliopsida > Malpighiales > Phyllanthaceae > Breynia > Breynia disticha. The sequence continues at coordinate 4,166 of CANYCX010403969.1, read as the reverse complement.
AGTAAAGGCAAGAAAAAGATGCCACCAATGCCAAAGTTGACTGTGTTTAATCCCAAGGTAGTTAGTAAGCATCATCACTTGGACTTATTTCACCATTGCTTTGACAAAGGCCATTTGAAGAGACAATGTCCAAAGTTATTGGATAAAAGAAGAACAAAGGTGTTGACACTTCATGTATCCATCTTATAGAAATAAATCGCTCTATTTCTACTTCATGGGTAATGGATACTGAATGTGGTTTGTCACATTTGTTTCAATATGTAGAGAATAAGAATTAGGATGGTGCTTTCTAAGGGCGAGGTTGATCTCTGAGTCGAAAATAGAGCTAGATTTGCTGCCATATAGATATGAGACTTTATTTTATGTTTACCTATGGGCTTAGAAATTAAGATTTTGAACTATTTTTATGTTCCTGCAACGAGCAAGAATATTATTTATTTTTCAACCTTGGATATTGATGATTTTTCTTTTATTATTGGTAATAATGTTATGTTATACAACATTGAGATGTTTTTTATCGATGTACTTCCTTAATTAACAGTTTATAGAACCTAGAATTATCAGGTTGCACTACAAGATTCTTCGCATTTAGTGTCCAAAAATTAGTCCAACAAAATCTGGACATTAATTCAAGCATTTAGAGTCCACATGGACTCTAAATTTAGCGTCCACGTGGACTCTAATGTTGCCAGAGAATGAACAGTGTGGCGAAAAATTTAGACGGGTAAATTTAGAGTCTACGTGGACTCTAATTTGGAGAGTCTACGTAGACTCGAATTTGGAGCCCACTTGGACGCTAAAATTTTAGCGTCCATGTGGACTCCAAATATGTGGACTCTGCGAATAGTGACGGGGGAAAAATTCCGGCTAAATTTGGAGTCCCAATGGACACTAAATTTGGAGTCCACGTGGACACAAAATTTGTGGACTCTGTTAATAATGATGCAGCCAAATTTCCCGTGTCACTATTCTAACATAAAAAGGACATTTTTCGGGGTGTTACAGCTCTCCCCCTTAAGAAATTTTGCCCCTAAAATTTGAAGCAACTTATATTCCTAACCAACACAACTCAACATTCAAAGTTAAAGCTCTTAATCCCAAAGTACCAACAAGGATCAAAACATACCTCAAACTCATCGAGCCTCAGGAAATAGATGCGGGTACCGCTCTCGCATGTCACTCTTCACCTCCCAAGTAGCCTCCTTAAGCAAGTGGAAACTCCACTTCACCTTTACCATCGAAATCTCTCGATTCCTACACTATCAAATCTACCGATCCAATATCTCCACTGGCTCCTCCTCGTAAGTGAGATCCTCTGAAATCTCCAACTTTAAAGGGCTAAGCATATGACTCGAGTCAGAATAATACCTCTTCAACATCGAGACATGGAACACATTGTGAAGTCTAGACAAGTCATCTGGTAGCTGAATCCAATAAGCAAGTGGCCCAACCTTCTCAGTAATCTCGTAAGGTCCCACAGATCTTGGAATCAACTTCCTTTTCTTCCCAAATTGGATTACGCCTCTCTAATAGGACACTCTCAAGAATACCATATCTCCAATCTCAAATGTCACCTCCTTGTTATGCTAATCAAAATAACTCTTCTGGCAATCCTGTGTGGTCTGTATAAACCTTTTTACCACATTCACCTTTTTGAGGGTTTGCTATAGTAACTTTGGCTCCTCAATCTATCATAGTAGCTCAACATCCCAATATGTCGAACTCTAGCACTGCTTCCCATACAATGCCTCATATGGTGCCATCTCAATGTTGTTAGTGTAAGCCCTAGCCCAATACATTGTTTGTAACTTTTATTAGTGATTAATAAAATTATGAGGCATTATTTTGTCACTTCCTATATTGACCTGTGGTATATGTTTGATTAAATATCTAAGAATGTTAGTTAAGTGCTTAAGGTATCAAGGTTGAGGACCTCGATAGTATAACCTGGAAGTTATAAGATTAACATTCTAAATATCCCTAATCACTTGTTTCTATAGGAATCAAAATGAATTAAGACTATTATGTACTTTGTAGATGATCATGTTCTATGGGTCATAGATATTTGCGATATCTAACAAAGTGCATAGGTACAATGTGGAGCATTGTACTTGGAGAGCGATCACTATTTGCAATGTCAAATATTATCCTTAGACTGAAAATCATTGTATCACTTATTGTGATTTTTAATGTACTTTGACATATGCCTAATGTGGCCGTAAAAGGTTGACAAGTATGAGTATGATTGGGTATGCTATGAATCATATGTAAGAGTAGGAGTGAAGTGAAGGTATTGAGCCTCTCTTTGAGAGTTGATATCACTGGCCGCTTGATAGACAAGATTAGAAAGAGTGTGGCCGCACCCGAATGAAATGATTAAGTCATTTATTCGAACTTATCAATTTTGTCATAGAGATCAAGAAAACTAATTAAGCCCTAAATAAGGGTGTTAGCGACCTGCCTTATGCTAATCTAGATATCGAGGTCAAGGGATTTTATTTGAATTGTAGGGTTATTAACACTGCTCGTCAGCTATTTAATTTAGGCTGATCATAGTTTCTTACTAGAGATCGCCTATGATTTATGGGTTATTAAACTCATTGTCTTTATTAAATAATCCTACAGATCGCACATGAGTGGCAAAAAACCTAAAAGGGTATTTTTGGTTTTTTACCTTAGGTCAAAATTCAGCTATTGGGCCGGATTGGGCATTTATGCCAATTTTGGTAATTGGGCCCAATATGGATGAGAAATAATATTTCTTGCATGAATTTAAGACAAAGATTATTTATTTAATATGATGTCTTAAGTGGAAAATATGTAAGAAACAAGAAAGAGAAAATTTAGGAACCTTGTCTTAAAATTAAGACATGATTTATGTGGGATAAATTAAAGGAATAAAATATTTTAATTATCCACATTAATGGTCACGTTTTTTAGGGAGTTATTTAAGAGGAATTTTATTTTTATAAAAGACTTAACAAGTCCTAAAAGGATTAGGATTGTTAAGAATTTTAACCTAGCAAAACTCTTCTATTTGAAAAAACACAAACCCTAGTCTTTCTTAAGAGAATTGTGCTACCCCTCTAAAACACTCCCCTTGCCGTGAGGTTCCACCTAAATTGAGGGAGATTTAGGGTTTTTCTAGAAGATAGAAAGTGAGATTTAGGACTGATCATTAGTGGTGATCATCGTGTGCCGTATCCGGATTGACAAGAACAGCTGAATCGATTATACTTTCAATACTAGTACACGTTTCTGTTTAATCCTTGTGTTACTGTTGTAGAGGGACCATGTTTGAGTTTCTATATTGGTGTCGCAAAATTTGTTTCGAAGTATTTTGAAATGGTAGATACTGTTCTTTCCCAAACAACTCACGACTGTGAAGGAGAGAAAGAAAGTATGACATTTTCATTCAAGATTCAATTTTTAAGTCACCTAGTTATCATCTATTTATAAATATATGTATTATTCATGATTTTATGTGATCTTGGGCTGTTCTTGATGTGTTTAGTCAGGTTTTTCTACTGCCTTAGACTTAGAACATGTCAGAAAACCCAACAGTGGTATCAAAGCGGTCATCTAAATCGATTAATGCATATTTGGACAAATTGGTGAGCTAGATTGGTAAAATTAGGGCTGAACGTGTATGGCAGTAAATTAGGGTTTTATTTTGACTTAAAACAGTAGGTTTAATGTTAATTTTAATCCCAAAAATTACTGTTCACGTTTTAGTATTATGTTTAATTCATAAAATACAAAACTAGGTTAACAGTGTGATGCTTAAAGACTATTTTGTCATAGTTTTAGTCAATTATTGCTAAAATTGATTTTATGAATACCTAAAAAAATGTGAATTTGGTAATTAGGATTTACTGTTCACGTCAGTGCTCATAATTAATTTTTGGCCTAAATTGATAAAATTACAAAACTAGGTGTTTTTAGAAAGAATTAATGAACTAGTTGGACTAGTTTAATTCTTAGGAGTCTAAAATGACCTCAAATGTATTTTTGAAAAATTTAGGGACCAAAATGTAATTTAGCAATGGAAATTTTGTGTGTGAAATTTTATTTATGTATTTAATTTCGTGTGATTAAATGTATTCATATAGTTTTACACTTATTTGATATGTGTAAAATGTAAAAGAGGAATTGAGTCATTATTA
>CANYCX010403578.1:0-13730 GCA_948193385.1 Breynia disticha f. nivosa | reverse complement strand
GGCAGATAATTGAAGTTAGTGGTTTTCTTGCGACTCAAGTAACGACGTAATTGCGTGAATATCGAAGGTGGGCAGTGCATTGTGTATCTAATTTTCCTTGTACATGATAAGTATACATAGTGCATTATATTTTGAAAGGTTATGAGTTATGTAAAATTTTCCAATGTTTGTTTATTTCATAACGTTTAATGATTTGTACAAATCTATGATGTATTTGGGTTTTGGGTTTGCTTAAACTCTGTAAACCATTTTGATGAAATGAGTTGTGAGTTTTAAATTTAAATGAATTAAATTTTATTCCTCTGATATATTTTACTTTGATTTTATTTTAAAATTATATTTTTCTATAAATACAAATGACGTTCGAGTTTGAATATCATTTCTTGGAGAAATTAATAAATAAATTATGAAATGGTATTTAAATTTAGGCGTCACATCCACATAATGCTAAGATCACTAACACGACATAGTTCACACAAATAGGGATAAACATGTTAATGCCAAGGAAATTTGTCCATTTCGGTAAATGTTGCTTATTGAGTGTCAAAACTCATTGCGTTTTATGCCTGCCATGGGGGAAGGGACTTGAGGGGGTTCACTTTTGGTACGAGAAGGGTAGATACTGCTTGATTCCGTTTGCGACTTCAGAGATCGAAGAGCCAAGATGGGCTGTGCACGGAGTTAGTTATGTTTTGAGATAGTGTGTATTTTCTTGTGCATGGTTATAACTAAAATGGAATTGAATCGATTCCTTTTCTTTCATAACCAAAAACATTTTGTACCTTGGTTGGACTTTGAAAATCATCCTTCTCAAACATTGTTAAGATACATTTCTATTTGTGAATGTATATATAAACTTTCCTTTTAAATTTGTGTTCTTTACATAGTTTTTCAAACATTATGATGTCCGATTCGATTGTCATCTTGAGGAAATTTAATATAACAATATAAGATGATAGCCGAATTTGGGTGTCACATATGAGGTGTACCCTAGAGTAGAAACTGAGGTATACGACATCCTTATTAGAGAAAGCAGCTTGGAATTGATGGGAATAAGTTCCAAACATCCAGAATGATCCTTCAATATTGACTTGGGATGATTTATTGAGAAAGTTTGCTGATAAGTACACCCCTCTTCTATATCAGACGAAGAAAACGATTGAGTTTCTAAAGTTGAAGCAGCGAGAGAGGAATGATGTTGAGTACGAGACAGAGTTTACCAGACTGTCTTGATATGCTCCAGAGGATGTTGAAACTGACCAGAAGAGGAGAGAGATTTGAGGTTGCTATTCGCTACAAGATTGCAATGAAACCCCCGACATATGAGATACTGATTGAGGCATCTATCAAGGCAGAGGAGTTAGAGGTAGAGGGTGAAAAAAGAATAGGAAAGAAGCAAAGGGACAGAAGATTTTTGGAACTGTAGGACTGGAGGACGTTAGAGGTCAGAGACTAGAGGTTAGAGACTTGAGACCAGAGGTTTAAGTAGGAGTGCTAGATAGTCTAGAGGTGGAGCAGGAGGTGGGAGGAGTTATTCCACCAAGCCTCCTACTTATCCGAGCAGAGGTATAGGTACCTATACCAGCGGCGATAAGAGATTAGTATGTTTTAATTGTTAGCAGCCAGGTCATTTTGCTAGAGATTGTCCAAAGTGTTGAAAGCCTCAGGGAGTAGTTGTGTCTAGACGGAGCAGTGTTGGTGATGCTCATCCTACAGTATCGACTGGTACTAGTAGAGGTCGAGGTGGCAGAGGTTCTGGTTCAACTTCTAGGGGATGAGCAGCCTCTAGAGGAGGAGCAGTTGGTTCAGGTGGAGCTAGTTCATCTGGTGGGGGGGGGGGGCAGCAGCACCAGCATGGTCAGCACCACAGGCCTGAGTTTTTTCTATGACTAGAGACGAGGCAGGAGAGGATCCAAACGTGATTATTAGTACTATTTCTATCTTTACATATACTACTTCAGTACTAATTTATCCAGGTTTTACATGCTCTTTTGTGAGTGAGTCTGTGTTAGACCATATTGGAAGTAGTATAGAGCGTCCGGGTTATACTATTTTTGTATTGATGCTAACTGGTCGTACTGTATTAGTCAGACATATTTTAGACCATATTCGAAAGAAGTTGTGATTGAGGTAGATGGCGAGAGACGAGCATTGTTAGTAGGTGAAAGGAAGACTATTCCTTCTTGCCTGATTTTAGCAGTGATTGCTGCGAGGTTGATTAGAGAGGGTTGTGATGCCTATCTTGCTTCAGTAGTTAATTTGAATCAACCTAAATTAGATGTGCAAGAAGTGGAGATAGTATGTGAGTATCTTGAGGTATTTCCTGATGAGTTACCAAGATTGCCACCATATCGAGAGGCTGATTTCAGCATAAAGATAATAGTGTCCAAACACCAGTATCTATTGAACCTTACAGGATGGCAGCTATTGAGTTACAGGAGTTGAAACGACAACTGGAGGAGTTATTAGAGAAAGGTTTTATACGTCCTAGTGTATCACCTTGGGGATCTTCAGTGTTGTTAGTACGGAAGAAGGACGGTAGTATGCGATTGTGTATCGACTATCGTCAGCTGAACAAGGTGACTGTAAGAATAAGTATCCATTGCCACAGATAGATGATTTGATTGATCAGCTGCGGGGAGCTACATTATTTTCTAAAATTGACCTTAGGTCAAGCTATTGGCAGCTGAGAGTTGAGGATAGTTCGATTGAGAAGACAACTTTTAGGACTCGATACAGGCATTTCGAGTTCACTGTTATGCCATTTGGGTTGACGAATTCACCAGCTGTATTTATGACACTGATGAAAAAGGTATTTTAGCCTTATTTAGATCAGTTTGTGGTTGTGGTTATTGATGATGTTCTGGTGTATTCGAGTGATAGAGACGAGCATCAGAGAGACCTCCATATTGTCTTAGATTTGCTGAAAGAAAAAGAGTTGTATTCTAAGTTTAGCAAATGCAAGTTCTGGATGTCTGAGGTTATCTTTCTAGGACACTGCATTTTAGCATAGGGAGAGAAACGAGATCCTGGCAAGATAAAAGTAGTTACGGAGTGGGAAGCTCATAAGAATGTATATGAGGTACGGAGTTTTCTGAGTTTAGCTGATTATTATCGCAGATTTATCGAGGATTTTTCAAGGATAGCTAGACCTATGACATCTTTGTTGAGAAAGAATGTTCCATTTCTCTGGAATGACAACTATGAATCGACTTTCTAGGAACTAAAGAAGAGGTTAGTGAAATCTCTAGTTTTGATGTTACCTTCTCAGGGAGGTGGATTTTTTTGTGTATACAGATGCATCTGGAGCTGCGTTAGGTGGAGTATTGATGCAACATGGTAGAGTTATTACATATACTTCATGACAGTTGAGACTGTACGAGACTAACTACCCCGACACATAATCTGAAGTTAGCTTCGATCATTCATGCTCTGAAGGTTTGGCGTCATTACTTATACGGGGAGACCTTTCAGATATTTACTAATCATAAGAGTCTCAAGTATGTTATGACACAGCGAGAGCTGAACCTTCGACAGAGGCAGTGGATTGAGTTATTGAGAGATCACGACTGCACGATTGAGTATCATCCTAGAAAGGCGAGTGTAGTTGCTGATGCCTTGAGTAAGAAAGAAAAGAGCATGATGATTCAATTACTTATAAAGCAGAGTCTCTATTTTCTTTATGAGAGTTACAAGTGCAGTTAGATTTTATTGAGGATCAGATGTTAGCCAACATTAGAGTTCGACCTTAAATGAGAGATGTGATTGCGGAGCGTAAAAAACAAGATGAACATCTGATGAAAATAAAGAAGAAAGTTGAACAAATAAAGGTACCTACTTTATACTGACTTGATGATAATGGTGTATTGTATTATCGGGATAGACTGTGTGTTCCAGATATTGCAAAGTTGAAGAACGAACTGATGACAGAGGTTCATTCTTCTCCTTTATTAGTTCATCCTGGCAGTACGAAATTGTATCAAGATATGCGAGAGTTGTATTGGTGGGTACATATGAAGAGAGATATAACTGAGTTTGTTGCGAGATGTCTTCCTTGTCAGTAGATCAAGGCAGAACATGAAGCCCCACCTAAAAAACTGAGACCACTGGAGATTGAGGAATGGAAGTGGGGAAAATTACCATGCATTTCATTATCGATTTATCGAGGACGTTTCGACATCACGATGCTATCTGGATTATTGTTGACAGACTGATGAAATCGGTTGATTTCTTAGCTATCCGATAGGAGGATACATTGGATAGGCTTTCTGATTTGTACATTGTCGAGATTGTCAGGTTACATGGTGTTTCTACTTCGATTCTGTCTGATCGTGATCCTAGGATTACATCGCGTTTCTGGTAGAGTTTATAAGATGCGATAGGTACTCATTTGAGGTTTAACACAACTTTCCATCCACAGACTGATGGTCATTCGGAGAGGACGATTCAGACAGTTGATGATATGTTGCGAGCATGTATTCAGGAGTTTGGAGGTGGTTAGGACTATCACTCACCCTTAGTTGAGTTTACGTACAATAACAGTTATCATTCTAGTATTGGGATGACACTTTACGAGGCATTCTACGGGAGACAGTGAAGGAGTCTAGTTTATTGGACTGTTGAGGGTTTGTGACGGATTGAGGGGTCAAACTTAGTTCAAAAAACCCTAGATAAAGTGAATGTTGTGAAAAGATGTATGGAAGCAGCTCAGGATTGTCAGAAGAGCTACTATGACCGACATCACCGAGAGATCGAGTATGCAGCCGATGATAGGTTTTCTTACGAGTTTTGCCATTGAGAGGTGTTATTCGATTTGGGAAATTTGGAAAGTTGAGTCCTAGGTATATCAGACCGTATGAGATTACCGAGAGAGTGGGAATACTGACATATAGATTGAGATTACCAACAGAGTTGTTCCGATTACATGGTGTATTCCATGTTTTTAAGTTGAGATGGTACCTATCTAATCCTAGGCAAGTGTTGAGCACTCTAAAATTAGAGATATCTGAGGAGCTCACTTACAAGGAGGAGTCTATTGAGATCTTAGACAGACAGGTGAGGTGATTACGAAATCGTGAAATTCCGATGGTTTTGGTGAAGTGGAGTTTTCGTTCACCAAAAGAAGCGACTTGGGAGGTTGAGTCAGATATGAGATGACAGTATCCATATCTGTTTCCAAACATGACAGCAGAGTATTGAGGTATGTTTTGATTCTGGATATGATTCCAATATTTAATGTTAAGAGTAGTTGCTTTGATTGATGATTTAATTGTTTTGCTTCGGAGTTGATTTGGTTTAAATTTCGTGGACGAAATTTTATAAGAAGGGGAGAAATGTAACATCCCGAAATTTATTCTATGGAAAATAATTAGTTAAATGATGAAAATAAATGCTTAAATTGAGGTATATGAAGGTTGATATAAGGTTCATACGAAATAACCAAGGGAAAAGGAAAATTTTCTAGAACCAGAGAAGTACGCGCAATCGGTGGAAAGTACGCGCAGTGGGCATAACCACGCGTGCTTTGCCATCCACCACGTGTTCTTCACGATTTCTGTGAAAAAATATAAAGTTTGCTCGATTCAACCGACATTCAAGAAAACTATAACCTAAACTCAGAGAAAACTGCAGAGAAGGGCTAAGAAACAACAAAGGAGTTGATTTTGAAGGAGAGGAAGTGATTTAATTAGAGAAACCTTCAATTCTTGCAAGAATCAAGTCAATAAGGTGGGGTGGATGTTAGGTTTACAAAGATTTTATGAAGGGTGTATTGATTTTGATGAATTAGAATGTTTCAACTGAAATTGTAGGAAGAATTGGTCATGTAAGAAGGTTATTGGAAATGTTGACATATGGATGATTTAGGGTTTATGAATGATGTTTTGATGATTCTAAAGCTAGAATCAATGTAATAATGATTGGTTAATGTATTGTATATGGTTAATTACGTACATGAGAATATGTACGACTGTTGGGTGGATTTTGATTCGGGGTTTAGCTTGTTGATTTTGCTTTTATTCAAGGTAAGTGTTCTTACGCTTACTAAATTGATTCGTAAAGTAATTTAAATGTAAAGATGTAGTTTTTCTTTGGGATTTTATAGTTGAAACATAGCTGGCCTATGATGTCATGTTAAGATTGTTAGATATATTAGAAGAATCATGTCGAAAATAAAATGTTGATGGTTATATGTCCTAGTTGACATATGATTGATGTTTATGTGATTTAGTAAACATATGGTTGATTATTGGAGATCATATTTTTACTTATTGATATTGGAATTGATGATGGTGAATGAATTATTCTTATTCTTAGTATGATTTTATATGATCTATAATGGATTGAATTGTATGCTCATTTGGCTTTATGCCTTATTTGATAATATGTTGATGTGAAAAGCAAATGTTGCTATTGTGATGTGATATTGCGATATTGACATGATGTCAATTGTGAGATAGTTTTAGTATGATCAATTGATATGTTGATACATGGTTGACATTTTTATGATGAGTTGATTATGGATTGAGCCATTCTTATTATGAATGTTTATATGAGTATGCTCTTTGTTTATAATTGACATACGGTTGATTATATGCGGATATTGAGGCATGTATTTCTTTCTGATATGTATATAAGTATGTAATGCTTATTGAGCATACTTGATTGAATTTGAGACATATGAATGCATTGTACATTCATTGTGTGGCATTTATTGTGTGACACTGATATTGATATCCAGGCAGGGCCTGAGAATTATTCTGAGAGAGATCTCGATGTCGGTCTGGGACCGATGATATTTCGAGCTGGGCTCGATGCTGTACTGGGTACGATGTCGGTCTGGGACCGAAGGAAAAATAAAAAGAAAAGAAAAGAAAAATAAAAGAGAGCAATACCCCGGGGAATATCGCATGTGATTGCATTGTCATTCATATGCACATATTTGATTTGCATTCATATTTTGCAGGATTGATCATTGCTTGATTGATATATGAATGCAGGAATTGTTTGATTCTGAGTTATGAGTTGTTGAGATATTTGAATGGTGCTTTGATATGTTTTTGTGAATGGTTTAGTGTGAATATAAACAAGTACATGGTTGATGTGTTTTAATATGAAAACACTATTATTGTATTATAAGTAAATGTGAGCGATGATATGAAATGGTTGATATGTTTATTTACCTGGATGATTGAGTTGTATGATGGTATAGCATAGTTGTGATAGAGGAAGATTAGATCTTGTTCAGAGATACTGATTTTTCATGCCCTCATTTAAAATGATAAAATGTGAATCAATTGTTGCGTAGAATGCTTACTGAGTATTGAGAAATACTCACCCTTTGTTGTATTGTCTAAATGATGCGCAGGACGCAGATAGCTGCCATTGGATCAAAGCTGTGGTGATCATACGTCAGAGAGATACTGTCCGAGGTCAAGTTCCATGTTTTGATTGCTTCCACTTTTGATTTTTGTACATGTTTGTACATATTTGTAAAATGTTCATATTTTGAGTTTGAAACGTCTTCAAACTTGTTTCCATTTCCGTTGTAAAAACTATATGATATTTATGTTTTGGGCCAAATGTTTTTAGTATATGAATATTTCTGTTTCTCTCTCCTCTATTTAAGATTTGATTTTATTATCATTTCTTCTATTATACTGTTATATCAGGGAAAAGGATTTTAAAAATGAGTCTCACACACGAGCTTGTTCATGAACACTTAAACGACTTTGTTCGATAGTTTTGTCGAGTTGAGCTTTTGGGCGTTCAAGCTCAGCTCGTCTACAGAGCATGCCTGATTTTTTTTTAACTTGGCTCATTGACTGATGAGCTGAGTCACGAACGAGCTATTATTGAGCCGAATACTGACAGCTCATTTACATACCTAGTTTTGCCTCTTTTTGCGGTAACCTTTCAAATTTGGCAAACACATATCGAATTTTGCAAGGGCCTATTCTCTTAATTTTTTGGTTAGTTCTTTCCTTCTTAATTTAATCAATCGACCATTCAACCTTATTATCATGATACTTCCCAATTATGAGTTCTTGCAGGTTGACAATATGATTTTTTGTTTTTTTATCAATGTTTGTAAGTCAAAGGGTCATTTGGGCAATTGACAAGATCCGCTAGCGAATTCGACCCACGGGCTTGTCCTGTCCATTAATTTGTATTTTTTCCCTTCTCCATTAAATTGTATTTTGTCCATGGAAACGTCTAATGATAATCTTGAAAATGTTTAATCATTGTCCTGTCCTCAACACCATCATATACTGCTGGAGCGAAGTTATACTGTTTTTTGAGAAAACTATTTTCTCTTATAATAATTTGCTTTTGTACTGGTCTATAAGATTCTTTAGTTAGCTTTGCTAATGTTGAAATAATCTTACAATAAACCTTTTCTGTTCTTGTTATCATGGACATATTATTGGATGTAAGGACAAACCTTTCTTCATGTGTTCTAAGATATCATGTAGTGAGGGAGTATAATAAAATTTTATAAAATCAACCATTCCATTATGAAAATACTCTAAAATTTTTTTGAATTTGGCATATCTATCTTGTTGAGGTTTATCTATAGCTTGAATATCCCTGTAATTTGTGTTTCCTATTCACTAGGAGCTACCACCAGCACAATATTCAACCATGTATATTTAATTTCTCTAAAGTGTATTTGTATTAATTTTTTCTCTAGTTTTATAAGGTTTTGCATAAAACCTTCTTCTGTTTTTTCATAAATTATTTTTAAAATGTCTGAACCATAATTAGAGATTAGTTGTAATACTTTTGATAATGGTAAATCCAACAATCTTTTTTAAAAATTTTCTAAAGAAGAAGAAGAAACTTGATGCTGTTGAAAATTCTGTATTTTTGTATTTAATTTCAAAATTATTAGTTTAAGAGTTGTATCTTTGTATTCGACATGTCTAGTCCATTGGGTTGTAATGTATTTGTGTTGTAATATTTGGGATTCTAACTTCATTATTCTCTCTTCAAGACCCTTAATTTTTTGGCCTGTTTCAAAGTAATAGAATTGGGATCCCTCTGTAAAATTGTGGAGAAACTTTTTATATCCTCTACTTCTATAAAAAAAATTAGAACCAAAAGTTTGTCTGGCTACTTCTAAAGCTTTGGAAAAACTGTGAAAATAATAGTAGTTTCCGTAGCTGAATATTTTTATACCAGACTCTCACTTGTTATAAAGACATGTTTACTTACTTCTAAAAATAATGCAATGTGTAAATTGTCTGTTGAAAACTCTTTTGTGAGGTTTTTATTTTACGCATTGATTCTGTCCTGAAAAAGTAAATGCTTAAAGGATTTATTAACTATACTTTAAAATTCTTAGAGTTTTGTGGTATTTTCAAATGCCAAATGTTGTACAGAAAATATTGGTCTTGTCTTGTTAGTTCAAGACCATTGTATGCTCTAAATTTTGTAGCTAGATTTTTGCATATTGACAATTTAACTGTACCAAAACTATAAAAATTTGTAATTTGTAGATTACTTCGCTTTTGAGTTGACATTTCTGTCGTCAAAGTTGGTAGTTGAACTCTAATTTGTACTGTAATAAATTGTGGCATGTTGTGTGAGTTTGTGTTACTACTCGGTTTAGGACTATGAGAATCAATATCCTTCCTTTATGTCTTAATACCTTTTCCTTTATCTTTTGTTGATTTAGGCTTTATCATCTGCACAAAAAAATAATGTTAATTTTCTAGATAATAAATCTGCTAATATGTTGTTTTTCCCTATTCAAAATTAATTTTAATCGTATTCTGTAAATTTATCCATCTTGTTCTATACTATTATCATTTTTCAAAATCTAGAGAAGTTCAATTTTGTCCTTTTTTTTTTTCAAAATCCCTACTAAAGTATGCTACTATTCTTTCTTTATTTTTTTGCACAGTATTTATTGAGTTTACAGATAAAAACTGCTCCTCATCCTTCTTTACATCTTTCTGTTTCTATAATAATATAACTATAGAGGTAATTCTAATGGTTTGATCTGTTCTGTTTTATCTTTTTAATTAGTTCTATATCTTCTTTATTAAAATTTCTATGACCATTTTTAGTATTTTTAATATATAGTGGACCAACTAGCTTACTCATGTTAGGAATAAATTTTCTAGCATAATTTAATAATTCTAAAAAGACTTGTATTTGCTCTAAACCTTCTATTTTATCTCAAAACACTAATTTTTTTTTGCTATATGAGGTTGTAATTCTATTTTACCATCCTCAATGTCTAGTCCCAAGAAAGAAAATTTTCTTTTAAAAAGCTTCGTTTTTCTTTTTGACACTACTATACCTATTTTCTCTATTTCTTTAAAAACTAACTCTAGATGTTTTTCATGTTCCTTGACTGTATCTGATTGTACTAAAATATCATCTATATAGATTAAACAAAAATTAAATTGTAAGAACACTATCCATAAATCTTTGAAAAATAGCTGGAGCATTTTTTAATCCAAAGCTGAGAACATTCCATTCGAAATGTCCTCTTGAAAAAAGTAAAAGTTGTCAATGGTTTGAACCACTCCTCTAACTGTAATTGATTATATCCCCATTTTAAATTAAATTTACTAAATATATTTTTTCTTATATTAAATTTATAAGACTGTCTTTATTGGGAATATTATATCAATCGTCTATTGTATTATCATTTAATTTTTTATAGTTATACATTATTCAAGCTTTTTTCTTTTTAATCTCAGAATGATTTCTAAATATAAAGGCTATTGTTTTATAAGAACTTTCAGATCTCCAAATTAATTTTTGTTTTAACATCTCTGGAATTTGTTTTCTAAATTCTTCTATATCTAGAGAATTATATTCTATATTAGCTGTAACTATTCTAAGAATTTTTTTAATTTTATTTACAAATATATTTAACTTTACTTTTAGTATATCTTTGCCTATTAATCCTATTTTTTCTAACTTTTGTACTATAGGATAGTTTATACTTTTATTTATGTATGGTCCTTTCTCTAGTTCTTGACTTAAAAATTATGAAAGATAAAACATTATATCATTGTTTACAAAGTTGGTTCTTTGATTTTTTATATTTTCTTGGGTATTCTTATAATAATCTAATTCACCTTATCCACCATACATATATATATATATATATATATATATATATATATATATAATTTTTTTAAACTATAATCGATAATAATAACTACAATTCTTCCTCAACTAAAATTTAGATTATAAAGTAAAAATTATTTCTTTCTTAACAAATCAAGTAACTATTTAATTTATTAGATATTTATTTATTTAATGATATTTTTTTTTCATTATTATTATTGTTATTATATAAAATATTAATAATTTAATTAATTTCTAAATAAAAAATAAATAAATTTAAATATTTGTATCAAAATGATCAACAATATAAAAATAATTTACAAAAAATAAAATAATTTAATTTATAAAATTAATATAAATATAATATGCAGCATTCCGACACATCGTGCGAATTCTAATTGCTAGTTATCACTAATTGTAATATTTTCCTTTAGGACTGTCATAAAGTCTAATCATATTAGAAATTCTTTATATTGTATATGCTGTGGATTTACTAAAATTTACGGCATATCATATCTAGAGCTATATTTTTTTGAAAAGTCTAGAAATTGAATTCCTTTTGATTTTACTTGATGTGTTATTGAAATGCTTCTATTTTCTATTGTTCTAGTAATAATATTATAGGTTAATGGTTTATGATATTTAGTAGGAATTAGATTATATCCCACTAAATTTTTTTTGTATTATATATATATATATATATATATATATATATATATATATATATATTGTCTACAAGAGCATAATTTACACTTTAGAAGAATGAAAAAAATATATATATATATATTGTCTACAAGAGCATAATTTACACTTTAGAAGAATGAAAAAAAATTTCGCACATCATTTTAAGATTCAATGAGTTGTAAGTGATGAATAAAGTATATTTAAATATTTAATTGCTGATTTTACTGTATTATCTTTTGAACATTAATTAAAAATATTATTTACTACAAATGAAAATGTGTTTATATTTTAAATATAGTAACACGTGTCAGTAGTGTGTTAAGATAAATATCATAATTATACTCATCTACGTCTAATTTAGTATAGTATATAAATTAGAATACATGTTTTTGTTTAATTAATATTAAGGAAGACCAATAGTTAAATACCAAAATGAATATCTGAATGGTTAATTGAATATTATTCGTGTTAGGAATAAATTGAAAGTCCAATAGTGATATTTAGTGAAACCAAGATCTTTATCCATTGATTTTAATTTACAATCTTTATTACTTTTCGTTTGAGTCAAGTATTTTTGTTACATGTGAACTTTTCTGTTAGGAATTGTGGT
The DNA here is from genome assembly GCA_948193385.1 of Breynia disticha f. nivosa. NCBI lineage: Eukaryota > Viridiplantae > Streptophyta > Magnoliopsida > Malpighiales > Phyllanthaceae > Breynia > Breynia disticha. The sequence continues at coordinate 1,345 of CANYCX010403578.1, read as the reverse complement.
ATAATATTTGTTCAATATTGATTGTGTTTTAATGTGAATAATTGTGAATGTTTTACAATAATCATATTTTTATTTTTATTTTTTAATAAAACGTGTGTGAATTTTTTATAGTTTACTAGTGAAAGAGCAAATGCAGTAAGTATATAAGGAGGAGTATGCTGAAGCAGTTAAAGAAGAAAATTGGTCATTCTCAGAAATTAAAATGTTATTTTCACTATTTATATAATTAATTTTTTTTGAGATATTTTGTAATATATAAACTCAAAGTTGACTGTAAATTTTATATTTGTTTAGATGTTTTGAACTAAAAGAGAAGTAGAATGATTTAAGAAAATGAGAAGTAGAATAAACTAAATTAAAAGGAGTGAAGTAAGAAAATAAAATAAATAAAATATATAATATTTTAAAAAAAAATTTATGAGGGCAAACAAAAGTCTTTCAAAATTGTAAATAAGTGTACGAAAAAGTTGAATTTTTGAGTGAGTAGACTAGATTTTTTTAATTCTCTTTCCCATCAGGCAAAGGCAATTATCTATCTCCACCATAAGGGGCAAAAGCGTAATCCCATGGCATCCGACTTTCTACTCCTACACATAACATTATAATATATTTACCCTCTCACAAATGCCACTCCAAATGTAATCTAAGCTGAAACAAAATAACATCAATGTCGAGAATTGGAAGAATTTTGTCGAGCTTAACAAGATCGAAGAGTGAAAGAAGTCTGTTGTGGAAGCGGTATTTATCTTCGGCAGCTGCAGTGGCAGAGGCAGAGGCAGAGGGAGATGGATTGGGGCTGGACATAAATGATTATGTAGAATATAGGAAGTGTTTGTATGGAGATATTACCCATAAGGGTCTTCTTGTTGATGCTGTTGGTACTCTTCTTATTCCTTCTCAGCCCATGGCTCAGGTACCCTTCTCTTTCCTTTCCAAATCCCAAATTCATTCTTATTTATCAATTGGGTTGTTTTATCTTGTTGTTTGTAATGTATTTCCTTAATCATTCATTTTTATTGATGTTCAACTTTCTTCATCAATGTTTTTTCTGCTAAACAATTTCTTTCGCTTTTCTTTTTTTGAAGAATTTGTGAATATGAGCTTTTGCATTCTCTTATGGTAGCTTTATTCATTCACAAATTTGATTAAACTCAAGTTTAAAATTTTCCCACATTCATTGCAATGTAAGTAACGAAATGGTAATTATGAAACAGATATATAAGCAAATTGGAGAGAAATATGGAGTGGATTATTCGGAGGATGAAATATTAAACAGATACAGAAGAGCTTATGGACAGCCTTGGGGCAAATCTCGTCTTAGGTTCACTTCTTTCCATTCTTTCTA
>CANYCX010403453.1:0-10084 GCA_948193385.1 Breynia disticha f. nivosa | reverse complement strand
AGTTAACTTTTTGGTTAAGTATTATGGCATATGGTGGATCATTAATAAATAAGGAAGATTATTTCCGAAGATATTACTCGAGTTCATAAGATACGGATCCGAATTACAATTTCTTGGGTAAAATTGTAGTTACTCTTATGACAAGTTTTCGTGAGATCAAAACGAGTCGAAAGCAGTGATACTAGGAAAGTGATCTAGGGAACAAATCACGTTTAGCCGAAAATAGAAAATGGTGAATGTTTTTCTATTATACTTGAGCTGCTTAACCGCCATAAGCTCATTTCGTTGAGGGTCGCGCGCCCACGCTATATCGAGACGGGAAAAGATGATCCCTTAAATCGAGAGACTTATAAACCTCGCAATCGTCATGTGCAAGTGGGAGATGAAAGAATAATTTAGTCTGCCCATGACGTTCGGGTCATCAAATATATATAATTAAGTTTCGAAACTTAATTATTAGTTATTTGGTGTAAGGATTAAGTTAGAAACATTTTATGTTTAGGGATTAAAATATAATTTGACCCAAAAGGTATCAAATCACCAAGAGGTACCTAGAACTTTATAAATAAGAGTTCTCTTCCCTCATTTCAGAACTTGACATTCTGTTTTCTCGCAGAGAGAAAATCAGAAATGTTTCTCTCTCAGTTTTCGGTCGATCGGATTATTTCCGACGTGGTTTTCAGAAGCGAAACTCCGTCCGATTCTCGACATGCAAACGCCTGTGGAACCAGAATACTCTCAACGTGGTTACAATTCACTTCCACTCTAACTAAAACGGATTTCCAGGTTTGTCGAATTTCCGTTTAATTTCTGCATTAATTATTTGTTAATTAATATGATATAATATGTGTTATTATATAAAATTTTCAGAGCTCACTCAAGATAGGTGGAAGAGATATTGACACAACAAGAAAAAATAGATTCCGACAATTTGTTTCCAATGAATTGTGTTGTAAAATATAGATTAACGACAAAATTCGTCGGAAACGGTTTGAACAGAAATAATTGTTGATTCGTCGATAATAAATATACATATTTGTGACGAATTTTGTAGAAAATATGAATATATTAGTTTCAAATTTAATTTTGTTAAATTTTTTTGATGATAAAATTTTAATATAAATGTAATTTAGAAAATTTGATAGTTGTAAAAGTTTTAATAGAAATATAATTTTAAAAATATATGAAAAAGTTAATTTAAGTGTTATAAGTTTGCAAGTATATATTGTTGAAGGTAGATAAATTTATATTAGAATTATTATAAAAAATGAGAATTATTTATACTAAAATAAGAAAAATAAAAGAAAATTAGTGTTAGCAAAATAATAAAAATTATTAAATTGATAGCATAAACTAAGAATTATAAAATGAAATAATAAAAATATAGAGTAAATGAATGAAATACTACAATACCTTTGATAAATTTATGAAATGTTAATACCTATATAAAAGAAACACAGAGACATAATAGAAAAAAATTAGTGTTAGCTAAAATTAAATTAATCAAAAACATGAAAACAACTTAATAAGAATAGAAGTGAAATAAATTTAAAGAGAGTTGAAATGTTCAGTGAGATTATGAGAAGATTATTGGGTATATAGAGAGAAAATTTTGGAGGAAAAAATATACAGAATGTGGTGAAATTTTGAAATGGGCTTGCAATATTTCAGACGAAATTTGTCGCTTTTTCGTCAAAATTCGTCAGAAAAAAGATATTCCGAAAAAATTCATCAGAAGTATTTGAAGGAAAATCAAATTGAAAGTATCCGACAAAATTCGTCCGAAATTTCCGATAAATTTTGTCGGAAACAATGTGGATTTATTAAATTTCTTACATATTAACTTAAAATATATAATAAACCATGCTAAAATATTATATTAAAATAAATCATCCTAACATATTAACTTAAATTTGAAGTAAAATTGTAATATAATTAATAAATTTATAAATTAAGATCAATTTTTATAATTATATAATTAACTTATACATATTAATGAATAAAATTAATTAAATAATTTAAAAGTAGAAATATAGTTAAGAAATTTATAAAATAAGTTAAATTGTTCAGAAAAATAATATAAATATATAATATTTTCATAAATAAAATAATAAGAAGTGTAGTTTGAACTTTTTCTTAAATGCAAAATCTTTCGGAATGTCTCCTGTTTTATCTATTCGTAAGTTCTATAACTCATTTTTTTTAAAATGTTCATTAGAACAACTTTAGAACAATTTTTTTTACTCATGTTCCTTCTATAGTTTTTAGATTTTTGTATTTTGATAATGTTGAGCATTTAATATTCTAGTATTAATGGTTTTAACCAGTATTATTAAAATTGAACTGGGTCACACAGGTAAATCGATTCCTAGTTCGGTCTGATTTTACCATGTCATCTTGTAAGTTAACCATCGTCCAACCAATAAAAAATTGCTGAATCAATTGAGTTTAAGTATGTGTATATGTGTGTGTATGTATGTATGTATATAATGGCCAGGCCTATAAATCGATTATTCCATTTCTTTTCCGATTGAATGACTTGTCAATTTTGATAACACCAGCTTTAACCAAGATGCCTACAAATGAAAACTACTAAAATAATATAATAATGGACAAATTACATATCTACCTTTATATAACTTTTTATTTGCAAGTTTCATCAAAAACAAAAAAAATGCTAGTACAACTTTTAAATTACACACTCTACGTCATTTTTAAAACTCTGCATAACTTACAATATAATACATTCGATGCTGTCAAGCAACATCTTCGCCTTCAAACCTGTGAAAAACTTCACACTACAATATTTCTCCAAGTCCAAGCATTAATTAGGTAAAATGTCCATTACTTCAACCCGAAATTTTCTGTAAATTTTTACAAACAAAAACTGAAATTAAAAGTTTCTTTTTGTTATATCCAGAGATGAAGAGTAATTGAATAAAACAATTTATATTATAGTACTAAAAACATAATACTGTTAATTTTTTCAGAGAATAACAATTAAAATCTAATTATAAGACAGAGTATAAATTAAGTTTACATTAAAATTGAAAGCACAATGAAATATGATAAATATGAAAACTACATACAATCATTAAAAATATTATAACAAAAAACATAAAACTTGATAGAAAAGGTTAATTATACATTAAATAACATAAAAAATAACAATTTAAAACGAAGCATTATAATTAGTTTTACATTCAATTAAATCATTAATTTAATTGTGACAAAAAAAGAACACAATTAAAATCAAATTGCAAGACAGAGTATATATTATGTTTATATTACTAAAACCTTAATAAATGCAATTAATACCTAATTGCAAGACATAGTATATATTACGTTTATATTAACATTGAAAACACAATTTAAATTAACATTCTTCATTCGCCAATCAACATCAACATCAAATTAACATTCTAGTAGAAACAATTTAGAACAAGGAAATCTTCACATATTTATAATTAAAAATAACTTTTACATAGATATTAAGTTTGGAAAAAACATAAGATATAAAAATAATGAAAATTAATATTAATTTAAACTCATGTATAAGACTCGTCTAAATTTTACATTCAGCATATTTTTAAATTTTTATTACGTATATGTTTAACATGAAACTATGACAAATATTCAGTATGAAAACAATATATAATTAATATTAAGTACATAAGTAGATATGAAGTTTACTTTAAGTGTAGGTAAACACACAAGGTTTAAGAATAAATAAACATCACAATGACATAAAAATAGGTAAAGCACACTGATACACACACACATAAATTATTTGAACTCATATATAAAATAAAATGTGAAGCTTGTATGAAATTTATATTAAGCTTAAATCAATAAAGTTGACATAATGTTATCTTAACATTAACACAATCAATAAAAAAATCAATGAAAAAAAATATTAATTAATATTAACTTTATATTTTTATAAATATAATAAATTTGAAAGTTAAAAGAAAGTAGGTTAAAGAGTCTTTACAATAAATTCAGAAAATAAAAATAAGAAAAGAGCTTGTGTAGCTTGTTTTCATGTCTTCATCTTCAAACTCTTTTTGGGATTCATCTTCAGGTCTTCTTCATATTCTTGGTACTCATACTTGAAATTGGGGTGACTTTCTTCTACTACTTGTCTGGGTTAACTCAGAAAGAGTTGTTAGGATCTTTTTGCATGGAGGATTGAGTCTTGGTGATGGAGAGGTAGGAGAGACATAGCTTGATGGAGAAAGAACAGAAAATACTAGACAAGTGAAATAATGTCTGCAACTTTATTAATAAAGATAAAGAGAAGAAGAGTCTAGAATATGACTTTAAATTTGTAAAAAATGATGACAATCGGGCTAGACCAAAATAAACTAGAAAATATGTCATACGGAGATGATGCTATCCACAATTCAAACTCAAACTCAAAAGTTGTATTTCATATTTTCCTCTATCTGCGCTTATCTTCTCTTGCCTATATATTGTTGTATCTGTATAGCTATTCTGAATATCATTACACATTCACGATTACCATTACATGGTATCAGAGCCATCTAGCCTAATCGGCAATGGATCTTGGGCCTAGTAATGAAAACCCTTAATTTGTGAACAAGTGGTAACCAGTCTGATAATGATAGGCAAAGGACCTGACCGGGTTACACTTACAGAGAAGTGTTTGGAAGTATCCCACATTGAATAAATAGAATATAAGTAAGTGATTTATAATGATATGAGTTGTAGCCTTATACAAGCCAATTGGTTTTGTATTAGAGGATTCACAACCTGTATTGTTCATAAGCCCACTCACGTGTGTATGGGTCCATGGACTCTGACATTTTGTGGTCAGATATGAGTTTTTTGTGATTTGAAGTTTTCGTTAGTATTTTAATATGGGTGTAAATTTGATAGAATTACGCCTTCTCTTTCAGATTTTATTGTTAGAATGACGAACGAGTCTACCAAACAAGTTGTAAAGAAAAGACAAGAAAATAAATACAATACTAAGACTGCGGAAGGAGATGTTGACGTCGCCCAGCCGAAAAAAGGTCGAAGAAATTGGAAAAAAGTTCCAGTGCAGTTATGGGTGGCAGGTTAGATGCTCCTGAGGTAAGGTGTTTTCAATTTAAATTCGTTAAGTGAACGTTTATGAACCGCCGTTTTTATACAATTTCGTGTGAACCACTGTGAACTTTATAATTTGTGCTTAAATTGGTTATTGACCTAGTGAATCTTTCAATGTGAACTTGAGTTAATGCATGTGTTGTTTGAATCTTATAATGTGAACCTATGTGAACTTAATGAATGTCTTTGCTTGATTTAGTTGACGTATTAATTTGAATCTTCTTATGTGAACCTCTGTGAACTTCAATGGTAACGCATATATTGATTGAATTTGTTTTAGACTTTGAAAACATTTAGTATCAAATATAGTCATGTGAACCTTTGTGAACCGTAGAAAGTGTGTTTAAATTGGTCATATATTTTGCAAGTTTAATCATGTGAACCACTGTGAACCTTATAATATGTGCTTAAATTGGTTCTAGACTTAGTGAATATTCACTATGTGAACTACTGTGAAATTGAGTTAACGCATGTGTTGTTTGAATTGGTTATAAACTGTTGTGTTTATTGATGTTTTTAAGTAATCATGTGAACTTTTGTGAACCTTAAGACATGTGTTTGTATGTTGTGACTGTCTGATTTAATCAGCCAAGTTTTTTATTGTTCTTGTTTAGTAAATTTTTTAATTTATGTTTTCTTTTTTAGAGATTACGGTGCTTATGTAATGACATTCTGCGAATCTTACTATGCTGACACTTATACATCTTTTGGATAACACCTTCAAAATTGATTTCTATTGAGGAAGAGTTGCATACTTGTTATACGAATGTGAAAAGATGAAGCAAGATCGAATTATGAGAGCGACACAGATTAGGAATATGTTTTAGAGTTAATATTTTGTTGTTTTTATGAAAGTTTTTAAACACTATTGGTTAGAATACAAATGGATGATATAAATTTTGTGAAACTTATTTTGATACTTATTTTGATTAGTGGAACTGTCATTTGAATTTCATTTTTAAATTTTGTGAACCTATATAAATTTGAGTTATTAGAAGTATTGTTTGAATCTTCTATTGTGGATCTCTGTAAACTTTGGGGTAATGCAGGTATTGCTTGAATTTGTTTTATACTTTTCAAACATTTAGTAACGAAGATACTCATGCAAACTTATATAAACCTTAAAAATTGTACTTAAGTTGGTTATATATTTTTGAGAATTTAATCATGTGAACCTCTGTGAACTTTAGAACATGTGCTTAAAATGGTTATGGACTTTGTGAACCTTCATAATGTGAACTTTAGAACGAGTGTTTGAAATGAGATTTTTTGTGAACATGAGCATGTGAACCTCTGTAAAACCCTAAAACGAGTGTGATGTGATTGAGTACACATTTTATGAATGGGTGAATGTGAACCTCTGAAAGTGTGTGGATTTACTTGTGAACTTGTGCATGTGAACTTGTGCATGTGAACTTCTATGAACTTTAAAAGTAGTGCTTAAATTAAGAATTTTTGTTTTTGTGAATTTGAACATGTGTGAAGTGTTTGGGAACTCATATGTGAACTTGTGCATGTGAACCTATGTGAACCTTTAAACGTGTGAGAAGTTATTGAGAATTTTGTTGTGAACTTGTGTATGTGAACCTCTATGAATCTTTGTGTGTGTACTTAAATGCATGTATATGTTATGTGAGCTTTGATAATGTGAACCTTTGTGAACTTTGAAAAACAAAAACTGTAAGATTTCATCTTGTTGTGAAAAATTCAAAAAAATGGTTCGATTATGAAATTTTGATAGGAAATTAATTTAAAACTATAATCAATAAGAATAATTCCATTTGATTTCATACCTAAATTGAAGCACAATGTTTGATTTCTTCAAACATGATTCTGAATCGATTTTACTTGATTTAAAAAAAAATAATATTTGGATTGGTTTTTTATCTCTGCAATTGAAGGTTGTGTTGACTGGGTGTTTATTTTCGATAGAAATTTTCTGTAATTAAGATTTGGTTAGTTGTGGAAATTTGATTTTGAGAGAGATTTTAGGAACTAAAGATCACGCATGAACGTGTGGGAGAATCTGTTGATTATGGAATTTGGCTATTCTTTAAATATGAAATGTTTGAATTGTCATCTTATTAATTTAGCAAACTTATTGGTTATTTTTCCAATATAGAAACATAAAGTGGTAGTTTTGTTAAATTTTCCCAGTTCTTTAAAATAAACTCAGTAATTAATTATTTAAATATACCTTATTGATTACTTACAACGCATTAAATCCTTAAAATGATCTAAGATAATTTTTTTTATTCTTCTAAAATCTAAATTATACTCTTGCAGACAATCAATGAATGTTGGGGTGTCATTTTATATATTTTTTAAATTAAATATTAATCATATTTAAGATAATTAACATTACAAAATGTACAACCATTTTCAAAAGTACTCTAAATAAACATAATATAGCCTTTTTCTGTGTCAATGAAATAATTATTATTGTGTTTTAGAAATAATTTATTTTGTACTTACTATAAAGGATGAGTTCTATATTTTCTATATGTTAATATAAAGTAAAACACAATGAAATTAATGTTAATTAAAGTGTCAGTTTATATTTCTTTCGAAATTATTAAAATTTTAAACTGTATAATTAATACATATTATTTATAATTTTTTTAAAAAATATTTATAATTTTAAAAAAAATCATACATTTAAAGTAATTATTAAATTAATTTATCATTATAGTAATAAATCAAAATAAATTACTATAAAATATAGTTATTTAAAAATTAATTATTTTTATAACAGTTTTTATTATTTGACTATATAAATTTTATCGATATTATAAATTAATATTTAAAATAAAATGTTCAAAATTCATACTATATATTTTTCATTTAATTTATGATTTAATTTTTTTATTTTCAACGAATAAAGTTTATAATATTATTTTTATTTTTCATAAATTTGTGCAAAAAAAATAATTTTTAGCCAATAAAAATCATTATATATTCTATATTTTTAATACAAATTTTTCAGTCAACATATTCTATATTTATAATTGTAACTAACTAAAATTATGTGCGACAATAAATATTTTGCACAACATTGAATCATGATATACATATTCCTCCATAAATGACGATAAAGGCAAGCGTGCAATTTTTAAAAAATATAGTATATAAGTATTTTTAAATTTGTAACAAAAACATGTTTAACAAATTAATTTTTATGTAATGACTAATTGTTTTTATACATTTAAATATATTCTATTTAATATTATTTATCATAAAATAATTTGTATATATTAATAACTTTTTATACAATTAAAATATAGTCTTTCTTACATTGTGTGAGTACTACTGCTAGTATTTTATAGAAAATATAGTAGGTTTAACTGTATATTAAACTTTACAGACTGCTAGAAATGAGAAACGAGAAGAAAAATGAGTTGAAGACAAAAAAAAAGCCAATGAAATACTATTAGAAAATAGGGATAATTACAGTATACACGCTTTTTCATTCTTTTTTTTACAAAATTTTCCTTTTTTAAAAGTTTTTACATTTCATACGACTTTTCTGATTATTTTTCATTTTGTACGAATTTTTCTTTTTTATTTACATTTTATACGGAGTATGTTTTTTTGTAGGTTTAACTGTAATATAAACTTCATATAAACATATACAACTTGCATATGTATAAAAAATTTTATACACGAATTTATATCTATTTTTTATGAATTTAAATTTAATGTAAACTTCTAATTTGATATGTGTTGACTTATTATATTATTTATTGATTTGTTAAGGTTAATTTTTTAATCATTTTTTTATGATTTTAAATTAAATATTAACTTCATGTACATATTATCTCAACTTCATATATTATGACAATGAAATATACTTGTAAATTATAAAATAAAAAAATTCACTAATTTAAACTTATTATAAACTTCTAACTAGATATAGAATAAATTTTTATTTTTTTAAAATTTTGATAAAAATTAACTTTGTATAAACTTTATATACTGCTTAAAAATAGTTCAAAAACTAATATAATTTTTTTTCACGTATTAGATGTTATTTATAAACCTTAAATATATAAACACTTACCACACAAGTTAATAATTAAATAGTTAGAGTAAAAAATTGTGTTTATTTCAAGTTTCTCTAACTTATTTTTCAATATGAAAATATATTTAATAGTTCAACAGGATGATAATTAAATGAAAACAAGTGGTGTAGTACTATTTTTAATGGGCCTCTCTATGTATTATTAATAAGAAGAGAAAGACAATTACAAGCACATGTTTTAAATTATATGTTCAGTTGTTTTTTCATCTGTATCATATTTTCATGGACAGCGTACAAAATGTAAAGAAAGAAATAAATTTGTTAATTTTTGTATTCTTAGAATATTATGTAATTAATAAATAAAACATATATTATTAACCCTAGAAAATAGTGTAGGGTGAAGGGTGCAGCAGGTCATAAATCAGTTGGAGAAAATGTATAAATGAAGTGGCCACACAGCTCAGCTCGGCTCGTAAATAACTATGCTTGTGTTTAAATCCACAATATTTGACAACTTGCAGACCCACGCTCTAGAGCACTTGTATGTCAACTTTGGGAAAATAATTTCGGATTGTAGTTGCAGTTGTATGTCAACTTTGGGAAAATAATTTCGGATTGTAGTTAGCAGTTGTATGTCAACTTTTGCAGTAATAAAATTTATGAGAGAGTAAGAGCGTTTGTTAAAAATAAAATTAGAATCAATTTCGCCTTGTCGATTTTTGTGGTTTTATTTATTTTTTTATCATTCTTAAACATGTGGAATGCAAACAAAACATGTGAAAACAGAAAAAAAAATCTTAGAAACCCTCCCCAAAAAATAGACAGAAAATAAAAACAAATGAGAAGAACATATCTTTGGTGACTATTCATCTATATATATATATACTAATTTTGAAGCAAAAGAGATATATATATATATATATATATATATATATATATATATATATA
>CANYCX010403147.1:0-17065 GCA_948193385.1 Breynia disticha f. nivosa | reverse complement strand
TCCTACTCCTTAACTAACTCATCTGCTGATACTGCTAATTTGAAGATGTTAACTTTTCTTAAATAGTCTCATTGTTTGAGAAAATGTTCTTGGAAAAATCTTCTGTTTTTCTCTCCATTGCTCTTTGGTGCTATGTGTTTTGCTATTTATTCCGGCGCTGAGGATTGCATAAATGTTTTGGATGCGAATATTGATTGGTTCAAGAATGCAGGGGTAAATTTGCTTGCAAAATGAACACAAAACCGGCGCCGTTATGCCCGAATTTTGTTTCTGTCGAAGGGGGTGATATTCATTCAAGAAGTAAGCCAGATGGTAAGAGAACTCTTTTCTGTAATTGTTAAGTAGATGTGGTCAATTTCATATACAGTTGATATCCTGTTTATTTATGCCAAATTTTTCGCCAATTTTTTAGACTATTTTAGGTAGATGTTCACTATATCAGACTCACATAGACGATATCCTTTAGCAAGGAAATGAATTTATGAAGTACATAGTTTTAGTTAAGCGTGAAGATTCGGTTATCTATATTAACAAGTCTGAATTGCTTTGCTAACTACATCAATCCTTGTACATTCATTTCGTTTACTTTTGAACTTTTTCATATTTGGTTATGTGTGATCATTTTGGTTCATAATATTTCTGTAGTTGGTTAATTTATTCACAGAAGTTTTCTAGAGACAAGAAAAACTACTTTAGATTCAATTTCAGTGTTTATATTTGAAAGTGATGGAAACTCGCATGCACCTACTTTTTGATATATATATATATCAAACTTATATCATCTTACATAAGCAAAACCTAGAATTCGGACTAACAAATAATGTTCCTTTTATTACTAGTTTTGTTTGCAATTCTTAATTCTTTTCCTCTGATCTTTACTCATAAATGATGATATTCATTGTTCCTGCTTTTTTTTTTAGATATTCATTGTTGCTGCTTTTTTTTTTTAACTCTTTCTGCATTTCTTTTGCTTCTACTTTTGTGATGTAATGTCCATGTGTTATTCAGCAGTGATATTTTCCATAATTTACCAATCATTTTACATAGAAAGAAGATCAATCATCACAAAAGAAAATATAGTGTCGGTGATTTGTTTTGCGTCCCCTTGATGATTAAGAAAAATTGATGTGGACAAAATATTGTAATTGATTAATACTGGAAAAAACATTGATCAAGTTCAATTAGAATAGATCAATTGATTATTGTTACGGTCTAGATTCTCAGATAGGATTTATCCACTACTAATATATAGGATATTTCCAAAACCCAACTAACATACTCTTACGTGCTAATCTTTGCAACTAAACATTCAAATAAACATTCTAAATGATCTTATACTAAACTAATGCTAACACAAGGATAATTTCTGACATGTCATTAGTCCCTCTGTCTTTTCTTTTTGCGTCTTCCTTTATAATAGACATAGTCCATAACATTACTCTCTTCCTCCAAAATGAGCTTGCCCTCAAGTTCGAAGACAATTAGGACCCAAAATTCTCGTGTTGTAGAGTGAAGAATTGAAGCAAATCTAATTTTTGTTCTCTTTCGCTGACCATGAAGGACTCTGCAAGAAGGTAATGAAATTTCATCCTTGTTGTCTTTTTGTTGCTTCTTGACTTTTCTTTCGCAGAATTGATGTTCCTTTTTTCTATAATTGATAATCTTTTCGCAGCAATGGTTTCTTTTTTCTTCGTATATCGAGGGACCGCCATCTATTCAACTTTTACTTCGGCAGATAGGATATTTCCAAAACCCAACCAACAGACTCTTACGTGCTAATCTCTGCAACTAAAAATTCAAATAAACATTCTAAATGATCTTATACTAAACTAACGCTAACACGAGGATAATTTTTGACATGTCATCAGCCCCTGTCTTCTCTTTTTTTCGTCTTCTTTTGTAAGAGAGTCCATACCAATTATTTCTTCTGAATATGGCATTTTCGGAATGATTTATCCAATTTAAGATAATAAGTGAAAACTATGCTGAGACTTTGGGAATCTATTTTTTTACATGATATTTCCTCCGATATATTAGAATTTTCCATTTACCTAGAAGAAACCATCTCCGTGTACTTTCATTTTGCCTTCCTTTTTTTAGAGATACAAAGATGTATATTTTTGAACTGATTATATATCAGGAAATGTACCTGAATTAGTAAGAGATCTTAAGTGTGATGTTGCAGGCGTCAGATTCCGTCTTGTGTCGTATAACATTCTGGCTCAGGTACGGAAGACTTATTGACAGTATTACTAATTGCATAAAGAATGTTTCCATGCTTTATTATTTGCCTAATCCTCGTGTCCACTTAAGCTTGTAGCATTTTTGTGTTCATTTTGTATTGAAACAGGGTAAAGAATGAAGGGAGTTTGCACGTTAAAAATGTCTTTTTGTTAATATTTGGGTTTTTTTTATCTTACATGATTGTCTGATTTGCATTATGTTAGATATGTTTTTTCCCTGATATGGCAGACTATATGTTTGAAACACTTATGTTTATACTTTCTGCATTTCATTTATACTTGTTTTGGTCTTAGTTTGTCTAGTGCTTGTCCTTTACTTTCTTCATGGGCACCAAGTGCTATTGGGGCTATGAATGTCAGATATGTATCTTTATAGACACTCACTTAAAAAAAAAAACCTTCCTTTCAACATTTTAAAGAAAATATTCTTATTTTTAAAGAAACTCATATTTCTTCTTTGGGTCAGTCAACTAGAATCTCTAAATCTGATCTCTTTCTCTACAAATTTTTTGTTTGAGAAATTTGAAGCTCCAATTTGTAAATTATTATTTTAATTTGGTACCAATTTATATTAGATAGCATAGAGTGCACATATACTTCATCCCAGAAATCTAATATCCATCCAAAAGTGATTGGATGGCAACATTTTGCAGGGGTCATTAGTCAGCATGCTTTAGGGGAAGATGTGAATGCCACATTTGTGTTTTGACTTATGTTCTGGAAAGTTATTAACTCTCTGCAAAGGCATCTAAGTAGAGAAATTGCATATGGCATGATTTCGTCTTCGTCACAATGATTTTCCCACTGTATCTCGGTTGGAGGTTCGATTTATTGTTAAATTTCTTTGATAAACATCATCAATCACCATGTATATTCTGTTCTTTTTGAATATATTTTATAAACAACTTGATATTTTGAAAATGAAACTCCCTTGACGTTTCGTCGTTAGGCTACTTAAAAGTTTGAGCAATGTATATGGTTATCATTGTCAATTATTTCTGACCTTAACTTGATTTTCCATGCAGGCTTATGTGAAAAGTGCATTTTTCCCACACTCACCTTCTCCTTGCCTCAAGTAAATTGCTCTCTCCCTTTCCTTTTTTAAAACTTATGAGCACCCTTATATTTATCATGATCTATGGTTTGCCAATAATGTATTATAATGATTGACGGAAGTTACAGGGAAAAATGAGAGACTGTTTTTAGTACTATTGGATTGTTGGGCGGCATGTTGCCATAAGTCCGAACTGCTTTTTCACCTTTTTCTTTGGCATATGTTAAAAAAAGTACTTGATGTTAGTTGGTGACTACTTTGACCTTGCTGATCGAATTATCTAGTAATGGGTCTATTTGTGTGAAAGCTTCCTGTGTTGAACCTTGTTGAGGGCTTATGAAAGTCGGTGATGATTAAAATAAATATTTTGGATTTTAATTTTATTGTCTAAATGATTCAAAAGAAAAATCATTCACCATTTCTCTATAGAAGATATGATGCCGATATATTTCAATGTCAAATTACCAAAACTGTTGTAGCTTTTCCAGTAGCATTAATGAACAAAGTTGGAATAGCTATCAATAAGAATGGACTTATATCAAGGGAAATTAAGTTTCGACGATCTTGAAATTACAATTGAACATAACAAAGCTTAGGCAATTTTAATGTCACATTACTCTAATCTATTGAAGCAATGACAAATGAATTTAACCTTGTATCAGCATTGCACTTATCCTTGGAATGCTGTGATCAATACAACACAGTTATGCAGATCGTGTTAACAGTCTGGACGTGCCTAATATTTTAGGCAGAAGGTGGCAAATTGAGACTGAGAAAACAAATTTTTTTTATCACTGGAGTTATTCTTAAAATGTATATGAATATTTAGTCAATTTTTTCCCCTGAAATTTCAGGTCAAGTATTCTTTCGTCACTAATACTTGATACAGGTGGAAGGCTCGGTCAAAGGCAATTTTAACTGTTCTGAGGAACCTTGGTGCTGATTTTCTCTGCCTGCAGGTAATTTTAATCTACAATTCGTAAAGAAATATGAGAACTTAATCAAATTTACTTGACCTTCGTTCATTTGTCTGTCTCAAATATCCCAGGAGCTAGACGAATATGATAGCTTCTACAAAAAGAATATTGAGAGCTGTGGTTATTCGAGTGTATATATTCAGAGAAGTGGGCAGAAGCGTGATGGTTGTGGGATCTTTTACAAGGAAAACTGGTATTTTATGTTTTCTTTCTACTAACTATGTGCTTACGCTTATGATTGGAAAAGAATATAGGTGCCTGTTAACTTGACAAGTGAACCCAAAATATTCTGGCCTCACTTGGCAAAATCAGACGTAAACATATTCAAAATATAAATCTTACTGTTGACTGTGTGTATGCTCGTATTTATGGATAAGCACATACACAGTTTCTACAGTTACTAATTCCCACCGTTTTAACTCATATAATCCTTATCCAAGTAAGTATTATGTGATTTGCAATTTAATATCACCCAGAGAAATTCTTCGTTTTGAACCCTATAGAATTTAGTTATTTTGTATTTCTGCAGCTTTATCCAATGTTGGCACTGCCACGACAGACAAAAGATATAGTGATTGTTGTTTGTATGGCATGCATTTAGATGAAAACAGTCTTGACACTTTTATAGTTGTCACAACATTGATATTGTGTTTATGTGGAAGTCTCAAGCATCTTCTGTTGACAACTTCTGCTTAAACTCAAACTACCTATGATCCAGTGCAGAGTTGCTCCTTGAGGAGAGGATAGAGTACAACGACCTTGTTGATTTGATTCAAGATGAATCTAAAAATTCCAATGATGAAGACACCAAAAATGCTCCTGCATGCACAAGATAAACAAACAATGATGAAGTGCAAGGTTAAGATTCATATTTTTCCTATTTGCGTTTTCTCTTATTGGATTCTTTGAGCTCTGAGATAATAGAAATATAGAATTTCTTAAAACATTGTCTTTCTCAGATTCGTCATGTAGAAGTACTCAAGAAAATCGTGGAGATCCTAACGACCCCTGTGTTAGATTAAAACGCGATTGTGTGGGAATTATGGCTGCATTCAGAATCAAAGATCCTTTTCATCATATTATCATAGTTGCAAATACACATTTATACTGGTAAGTTGATTTTATAGCTGTGCGTTTTTGTTAACTTGATCTGTTTAATTAGATTCATGGGTTTATTTAGATGAAACTCGATTTTGTTTCTACCAGGGATCCAGAATGGGCTGATGTCAAGCTTGCTCAAGCTAAATATCTTCTATCACGCTTGGCTCACTTTAAGACATTAATTTCTGACAAATTTGAGAGTATACCTTCGATTATTGTGTCAGGGGACTTCAATTCAACCCCAGGAGACAAGGTTTTCTACTATTCTGTCTTTTCCTTTGTTTGGCAATTCAACATGCTAATAAACAGCAGGCTGTAATTATTCTGGGTTAAACAGACTAAAATGATCTATTTGGTATTACCTGGACCTGTAAGTCTTGGTGTCATGCAGTGTTGGTGTTTTGTTTCAGGTGTACCAGTACCTTGTTTCCGGAAGCTCTTTCTCAGCTGAAGTAGAATGCTTCGATGAGCTTCCAATTTCATTATGCAGCGTCTATGGTAGTACCAGAGGTGAACCGCCATTTACAAACTGCACTCCCGACTTCACAAATACACTGGACTATATATTCTTTTCTCCTTCTGATCAAATAAAACCAGTTAGTCTTCTTCAACTTCCTGAAGCAGACTCGGCTTCTCTTAGTGGTGGATTACCAAACTATTACCATCCTAGCGATCATCTACCAATTGGTGCCGAATTTGAAATCGTTAGTTAGTCACTACTATTTTTCCCTTTTTTTTTTCCTTTTGCATTCTTTATTATTTTTTTCCCATAAAAGCTATTTCTGTTGAGGAAAGATGAAATTTTTGAAGTGAATCAACTTTATTGAGGCAATTTACATTTGTTAAAATATTCCCTTTTTTCCTTTTTCTAGTTATTGTTTGGATCCGGTGTAATGATCTGTTAATTGTTCAACTTTTTTATTGTACAAACAAGAGGAAAATGTTGTAATTTTTTAATTTTCTTGCTGCATCTATTGAGCCATGATAATTTTTTTTTGAAACCTTTTCCTTCATGAGAACATGGAATAGTTATATACATCAGTTGTACCTCTCCATCTAGAATTTGGATTTTCCATCGTAGATTTGGAGGGCAGAAGCATTAATTATGGATTTTGATTCTCCCATCTTTGCTGGCTTTTCTAGTTCTTTGCATTCTTGTCGGTAAACTGGGTGTTTCGTTGAAAATACACGTCCGAATGCTATTGTTTTAACATGCAGCAATTTTAAGCAATGAAAATCAGCATGTAGCCAACAACTAAAACCATAAGATAGTGAAAAGATTACATAACGTTGGCCAAAAACTCTTGAAGCCGCAGTTCCAAAAACTCTTGAAGCCACAGTTTTCTTACATTGTTCACAAAGTATTTTCTGCTGTAACAGCATTTCTCAAGGAGTAGCGAACAGATTAATCATTTTGCTTTTGCAGGTTCAGGCCTTGGTCTCCATAGTGCCACCCTATATTTGTAAGCATGATTCAATATCAGCTTCCTCTGAAAAATCACAACCACAAATCATAACAAGTCTTCTTTGAAAGTATTATATGCCCCAGAAATTTATCTGAATTAGTAGTAATGACAGTCCTACATATCAGTCAAAACAAAAACCTTTATCCTGTTCTATGTTTGAACATCAATGTCAAAGATGCAAAAGATGCTGCCAAGTCCCCACTGATATTATGATGAGCAATCACAATTTGTAATGTTGCTACATCACTACAACCCATACTATATCGCTGATTTGGTTTCAAACATATGTCAAGTCCCGGCTATCCATAACTATATATCACTCTTGATACTACTTACATACATGAGCTAAGCCCATCTCCAACCAATTACTAAAAACTACAGTAATTTTACTTAAAAATACAATAACTACAGTATTTATGCTATTTTACTCCAACCAATTTTATTTTATTTCTAACCCTAAAAAGAATATTCCAAACATATTTATATCTAATTTATATTTTAGTTTAATTTAACAATAAAAATAATTAAATAAATATTATATTATTTATATTCAATTAAAAAATAATTATACAAATATTTATTTTAATAAAATTTTAAAATTAAAAAATAAAAAAATTATTTGTATAAATAAATAAATAACAAAAAAAATATAATATGTTTGACTATGTGCTGTAAATTTGTGTAAATGGAGGAGTCGGTTGAACCCCTCCATTTACTCTAAATTATGCCAACTCACAAAAATAGTGTGGGTTGGAATGGCCTAAAGCACCTATAGAATATTGCAAATACAGAATCTAGAGCATTCTCACACATAAAAGATAGTACAGAAGGAAGATAATAGTTAAACTACTTACATGTTAATAATAAGGACAATAGCGGAATAAGAGTTGATAATTTTCGAACAAAAATTTGCAGAGAAAATACAAATTTTGGGCCAAACGATTTGCCGCATTGCCAGACGCGGTACACAAGCTACAAAACCATTTTGCAAATCGTTTGTGCCCTTTTTGAACAGTTTTATAATTTTTAAGTGCACGGTTTGACAAATGGTACTCAAACTGTTTCCTAGACTGTTTGCATCGAAAATGTTGTTTAAAACAGTCCATAATCAACAAGATAGGGCATTAGAACCCTAAACACATTCCTTAGCACTAGAAAGACTCTCACATCCCCAAAACCCCATCCTTGGACCTACAACTCATTTTCCACCATTTCTCACACCAAAAACACTAAAAGCCCACATCGAAGAGTACATCGATGTTGGGTTTTCTAACGTGTGCTAGCATCTATGGGAGCAAAAATATCATTCAAAGCACGTCAAAGGCAGCAAAGATCATCATAAAAAAATCAAGATAACCATATATTGATATATAGTTGATAACTAGTTAATGTAAAAACGAAATCTTTAAAGAAAAGAAAATGCTTTGCTATCTCTCCTTCTTTGTTGTGGGTATATGTGCCAAGAAAGTAACTACCGTCTCGAAATACTCCGAGACGACCTTTGTGACACCTTTTCCAAGAATCACAAACACAGTTCCTTTACAAAAATAACACACGAATTAGTGGAAAGTGTACTAGCACGAAGGAGATTTTCAGTTCACCTTTTTCTTGTCAACCTACTAATCTCACGTCTCTCTTGGAAAAAAACCTAAGAATCAATATATATGATTTTAGTGGACACTCATGACAATGAAATGGTGTTTGAGGGACGACACACCTGTGTTTTCAAGACTAGGGTTTTGGTTGTTTTTATAAAGAAGAGTTGTAGCTTATTAAACCTTTTAACTAACAATCCTAATGTCATTAGGACTTTGTTAAGTGTTTAATAAAAGTGAAATTCATTTAAAATCCACTCTCTTTTCCATGAACTAATGTAGATAAATTAAAAAAAATTTTCTTTTAATTTATCTCACATTAATCTTGTCTTAATTTAAGACAAGCTTCCTAAATTTTCTCCTTTTTATCTTCTTACATATTTTCACTTACGACATCATATTTTATAAATAATATTTGTCTTAAAATCATGTAAGAAATGATAAATAATATTTCTCATCCATATTGGGCCCAATTACCAAAATTGGCCTAAATGCCCGATTCGACCTAATAGCCAGATTTTGACCTAAGGCAAAAAACCGAGATACCCTTTTGGTTTTTTTCCATCCATGCACGATCTGTAAGACTATTTAATAAAGGTAATGAATTTAATAACTCATAAATCATAGGCGGTTTCTGGTAAGATACTATGATCATACTAAATTAAATAGCTGACGAGCGGTGTCAACAGCCCTACTACAATTCAAATTCATCCCTTAACCTCCGATATCATGATTAACATAAGTCATGTCCCAAACACCCTTACTTAGCGCTAAATCACTTTCTTGATCTTTATGACAAAATTGATAAGTTTGAATAAATGACCTAACCATTTGATTCGGGTGTAGCCACACTCTTCCTATCTTGTCTATCAAGTGGCCATTGATATCTTCTCTCACTTTCATGAGAGGGTCAATCCCTTCACTTCACTCATGCTCTTACTTGCAATTCTTAGCATACTCAATCATACACATACTTGTCAACCTTTTACGGTCACGTTAGGCGTATGTCAAAGTATATTAAAAATCACAATAAGAGACATAGTGATTTTCAGTCTAAAGATAATATTTGACATTAAAAATAGTGATCGCTCTCCAAATATAATGTCTTACATTGTACCTATGCACTTTGCTAGATATCCCAAATATCTGTGACCCGTAGAGCATGATCACCTGCAAAGTACATAATAGTCGTAATTCATTTTCATTCTCATGGAAACAAGCGACTAGGGATATTTAGAATGTTAATCTCATAACTTCCAGGTTATACTATCAAGGTCCTCAACCTTGATACCTCAAGCACTTAATTAATATTCTTAGATATTTTATCAAACACATACCACAGGTCAATACATGAAGTGATAAAATAATGCCTCATAATTTTATTACTGAATAATAAAAGTTACAAACAATGTATTGGGTTAGGGCTTACACTAATACTATGCTCTTAACTAGTTAGGGATTTTGTAGTACATACTCCAACATAAATTTGATTGTTATTTATTGAAAGATTTATAGAAATTCTCTTTCAATTAAGTCCAGACAAAAAAGACTAAGTAGAGTAAGTTTGACTTTTACACCCAAAATTTCTAGAAGTCAAATGTTCATAACTCCTACTTTTTTGGGTCATTTCTAATGTCTCAATCATTCTCACTTAGAGTTTATTGAGCACCCATGAAAATTACTTAATTCTCTATTAAGTAAGTTCACATCCTGAAAGTGAAAAAATTAAAGTAGAACATGAAAGTCCAATATACTTCTCACTTGCATAAGATTGAATAGAGTTTATTCAAATGTACAATTCTTTTATGGTCAAGACATTTCTCTTAATGAAATATCTCTAACATATATTCATGTTCATTTAACGTCATTTAGATTCCGTCTTTTCTTTCAATTCTCAAGGATTTTAAATTCTTAAGTCTTTTATTTTCCATTGTCTTAGTCTTGAACTCATCAAAAACTAAATTTTCATTACATAATTGACTTGAAAATTGCCAAGATTCTCTACTATTGACCAAGTCATTGCCAAAAAATAAATCAAGTTGATCATCAAGATTGTTCACATAGAATTTAGATTAGGTGCAGCTCGATTTTCTCCTGATTACTTGAACAAGAATCAATAACAACTCCTTGGACAAAGTTCCTTTTAGATGACTAAAAATAAATTTACTGAGTTTAAAGATCATATAAGCACTTAGTTTTGATCACTATGCATTTATGTACCATGATCCTAAGATCCAATGATTTATGCATAAATAATTAGTAATTGCATTTATTGCATTTATCTTGCACTTTAGAGAATGAAACACTTTTGTTTCACATCGCATAGGAATTAATGTCCAAGTTACATTGAGAACATGTCATATCCTTGAATTTAGGTTCATCCTTAATCCAATAGTTTAAAAGCTCTTAACTTTTATTTTTGATTGAAAAATTTTATTTTCAATCTTTGCGATTGTAGTTTCTAGCTGGACCAAACACATTTGTCTAGCTTAAAACAAATTGACTTTGATACCAGTAATCATCATTTATCACACAATAAATAAACATATCAAAATTAATTGCGTATTTAAAATAAAAAAATTTAAATAAGCAATATACTAATTTATTATTTCATTCAAACTCTTTTTTAACTTTAGGTTGAATGAGTATAACTAAAGGAGATATCATACATATCTGTGTTAGCACATGTTAGAGGCCAATTGATTCCTTAAGTTAAATCAATGTTTAAAATAATAAATATTGTAGCTGTTTGATTCTAAATAATTATCTCTTAATAACTAATATTCATTATGTATATTTTTTTAGTTGTTATATACTCAATTTTTACTATGAAAATATGTCTGAACTAATTAATTATAAAAAATTAGTTAATTAAATGTAGTACCGTTTTTCTAATTCAACGAACTAACCCGGTCCCTTTTGGCTATCGATTCCCACCAAATTACGACCCTAACCCAACACCAAATCTTCGGTGAGGACATTTAACTCCAAACGGGACATCATCTCCACTTCACTACCGAACTACTTGCACATGCCAACAACAACAATTTGGTCTCTTTTTCTTAGAAATTCCTTAAAAAACTCTGAACCCAAATCTTGTCTCAATGCCAAACTCTACAACACCACCCACAACACCACCCGCAACTTACTCAATGTGTTTGAGGGACAGAGACGACGAGGAGAAGCACCAAAACTGCAAGGACAACAACTGTGGATTCCTTGTGGTAGCTCTATGCCCTTGTCTCGTTTGTTTTATCATTCTTTTAATAATAGTTTCTATAATTCTCGCTGTAAAGTTCCATTTTTTTTGCCACACTCCACTTCACTCACTTATGTACAAAAAGTATTGCCATTAGCTAGAGGTTTTTCTAGTTGCAGTGAATTTGATGTTAGTGAGTGTGAGAGTGTTGAGGTTGATGGTGAATTTGAGACAGACCCTTCCAAGGTGGAGACGGTTTGTAAGGTTATTGATGAGTTGTTCACGTTGGATAGGAGTATGGAGGCTGTTCTTGATGAATGTGGGGTTCATTTGTCTGTTGACTTGGTTGTTGATGTGTTGCGACGGTTTCGCCACGCTAGGAAACCAGCATTTAGGTTCTTTTGTTGGGCGGGGCAGAAACCGGGTTTTGGGCATGATTCTAGGAGTTATAATGTCATGCTCGGTATACTTGCTAAGAGTAGGCAGTTTGAGACTGTGGTTTCGTTGTTAGAAGAGATGGGTGAGAGAGGGGTTTTGACTATGGAGTCATTTACAATTGCGATGAGGGGATTTGCTACTGCTAAGGAGAGGAAAAAGGCTGTTGGGATGTTTGAGTTGATGAAGAAGTATAAATGTGAAGTGGGTATTGAGACTTTTAATGATTTGCTTGATTGCCTAGGAAGGGCTAAGCTTGTGAAAGAAGCGCATGTGCTTTTTGGTAAGTTGGAACATAAGTATGTGCCGAATTTAAGGACTTATACGGTGTTACTTAATGGTTGGTGTAGGGTGAAGAATTTGATGGAGGCAGGGAGGGTTTGGAATGAGATGATTGATAAAGGATTTAAGCCTGACGTAGTTGCACATAATGTTATGCTTGAAGGACTGTTAAGGAGCAAGAAGACATCTGACGCTATCAAGTTACTTGAGGTTATGAAGGTGAAAGGGCCAGCACCTGATGTTCGAAGCTATACAATTTTGATTCGGTGTCTATGCAAGCAATCCAAAATGGAAGATGCTGTTGATTATTTTGTTGAGATGCTTGACATAGGATGTGAGCCGGATGCAGCAGTGTACACATGTTTGCTCACAGGATTTGGGAATCAGAACAAGATGGATGCAGTTTGTCAATTGCTAAAGGAGATGAAGGCGAAGGGTTGCGATCCTGATGGAAGCACATACAACTCTCTCATCAAGTTGATGACAAATCGGAGAAAGCCAGAAAATGCGGTGAGATTATACAAGAAGATGATTGGGACTGGAATTGAGCCGACCATCCATACATACAACATGATCCTAAAATCTTTCTTTGAGATACGAAACTATGAAATGGGTGTTGCAGTTTGGGATGAGATGAAAGAGAAAGGATGTTGCCCTGATGATAATTCTTATACTATTCTCATTGGAGGGCTCATAAGGCAGGGGAGATCAGAAGACGCTTGCAAATATTTGGTGGAAATGATGGTGAAAGGAGGGAGAGCTCCTCAGCTTGATTACAACCGGTTTGTTATTGATTCCTCCAGAGCAGGGAATCCTTACATACTTGAGGAACTGGCTGAAAAGATGAAATCCTATGGCAAGTTTGAAGTCTCCAATTTTTTTGCACAACTGGCTGAAACCACTCAGAAGAGGTTTAGGAGAAGAGATCTGGTGAGTTCGCCTTGCTAGGTACTTGATTTGGGTATCCTTTCATCATATTTACTGATCGGTGTTGTTGAACAGTCTCGCATTTTCTACAGTATCATCTTCAATGTCTGTAAAACTCAAGAGCTGTATATTCATATAAGTTTGTCTCAAAATATATATTTAGAGTCATCCCCAGCACTAATTAGCCTAATGGTCTATTTCCTTGTCTTGCTTGGACATGCGACATTAATTACATTTTGGGTTGCTCAATTTTGATTGTGAGTGTTCAATTTCTGCTTATTGTATGCCAAAGTTGATCTCTACTTTCTGTTTTCAAATTGATAGTATTTCTTAATGAACAAAAAAGGTGCTTCCATTGAATATTCTGGGGCTAGTGCAATGAATGATATTGGATTTAAGGTATTCAGAGTGGTGAACTTTTGAGAAGTGTTGAATGATTGTGTTTTGATTAGATCATCTAAATTTTTCTGTTCTGATATTTGAAAGAAATTGTTGAGGGCAGTACATCACATTGTCTTAAAATAGGTGTTGTTCCCTTACTATTATTATTGTATAGAATTTAAGTATTGTTCACTTGAATTATGATGTTGTTTTGGAGTATATATGGTTTGTGCCAAATACGTGGTGATTTTCTTTTTTCTTATTTTACTAGTCTTTTGTGTATATGATGTCAGAAGCATTTTTCCCTTGTAAAATATTCTACGAGAGGCTATTGTTACCACAAAATGCAAGAAAAAAGTAGACATTGGACCACTGCCACTTAACAACTTGTAATTATATAAACACAAAATAAAGCTCTTTGCCACGTATTCGTTGTAATGCCATGCCAGCTGAATTAATTAATTCGCTTGGTTCCCCTCTTCCTTCTATTCTATTCTATGAGAGTGTTTTTAGCATCAATCTTGGGTTGGGGTGTGGAGTCTTCCATTACCAACGAAACTGTGATGTTTCAAATGTGCTTTTGGATTAAGCCAGACAACTTTTGGAAACAACTACAAGATATCATGCTTGATATTCTACAAGTAGAGTGACGGATTGGGATGATGATGGTCTCTTTCTTCCGTTAAATTGGAGTACACTTCGTTTTTTTGGTGTCATTTGTTTTCAGGAAGGTGGTAGGTCGGATCACATCTTTCTTTCTCTCCTCATATTATGAATGCGATGGTCAAGGTTAATTTTGCTCTCCCGCTTTACTTGGGATTCACTTTGTTCATGGGAACAAAGAAACCTTGCCTTCTCTGGGTTTTTAAGTCATTCAAGTTCATTTTAAAACTCATGAAGCAACTTTTTCCCCTCATAGTAGACTTCACTTATTGTGAGATTAATCCTGATGGACTTTAGTTAAGTTAATTAATCTAATCTCAAGATTCGTTAATATTAAGTGAAGATTTAAGCTAAGTCCAAGTCTTGACAGATAAAAAATTAGGGTTAGGGCTGGCAGCAATAAGAGAGGAAAGTGTATATATGAATCGGAAAATTAGGGGAATGCCAGATTTTGAGTTTACAATTGCAAAAATGTTTGGGTATGTTTGTTCATTTTTGTCTAGGCTCATTCAAGTTCGTCAGTTATATATATGCCCGATTTTGAGTTTGCAAATATAAAAATGCCCAGGGTCCGTTCATACATATATGTTTAGTGTTCATTGTTGTTCATTATTGTTCATATTTATTGTTCATTGTTGTTCATTATTCTTCATATTTCGAGTGAATAAAAAAGTTATATTTTTTTGCATTTTAAAGCATGAAATTAGGCATATATAATTGATGAACTAAAATCTAACATAAACAAAAAATGAACAAATATGAACTGACATTCTTATAATTTCAAACTCAAAATGTTCATACATATATGTTTAGTGTTTATTGCTGTTTATTATTGTTAATCTCAAAAGAAAATCAAATCCAATCAATACACTATTGCATCCAATAAACTGAACAGAAACTAAAACAACCAAATAACTCCTGCAAGCATCATTTCTATAGTAAAATCAAACCACAGAATCTAACTTCATGGATTCTGTTGGAGAGGTAGTTGGGAGATCAAAGGAAAGCTGGTGATGTAGCCATAAGAAAAAAGAAGAATGTGTTAAACCCATAACCAACAACATCACTTCCAATAGGAAACAAAATCCCTGATTTGAAATTAAAACAGAATCGACAATACAAGTAAGCATGAGGAGCAAAGTCATGACGGAAAGAACGGGTTCCCTCCAAGAATGAGGAGAAAACCGGCGCATGGGATCAAGCGATGGAAATTCTGTAATTGCGGGAAAAAGAAGAGGGAGAATCGTTTTGGTTGATGAGGGAACGCCAAACGTGAGAGAGATGAGGTGGTGGTGGGTTTGAAGCAACTAAAAAAAACTAAGGGAGAAAGAGATTTTTCAGATGAGGGTTCCTATATGTATTACAGTCATTGGTAGCAGAATAAAACATTAAAAACAAGCAAGAACAGCCAAGGATTGACATAAAATCAACTAAAACATGCCACATACAATCAGTTTATAACTAGTTGATATAAAGATACAATCTTTATGAAAAAGAACATACCTTTGCAACTTTCTTGCTTGGCCGAATGGTTTAGGGCAACATCAAGTATCTACCACTTCAGAATACACTGAAGTGACCTTTTTGACACCAAACCCCAGATGTGATTCCTCTACAGCAATAACACACGGATTAAACGAAATGTGTACTAGCACAAAAGAGTAAACGATTCACATTGATCAATCCTTATGACCAGCCATTTTTTCTCACTTCTCTCCTAAGAAAAACCCTAAAATTTTCTCTCAATTTCAGGTGGAACCTCACGGCAATGTTAGTGTTTAGAGGGGGCATGTGTTTCTCTCTCCTGTAAAGCGAATTAGGGTTAAGTGATGCTTTTAAAGACTAGTAATTTGAATAATTAAAACTCTTAGCAATCCTAATCCCATTAGGACTTGATAAGTCTTCAATTCAAATTCAAATCTCTTTAATTATCACTTCCCTTGCGTATTCATTATGTGGATAATTAAAAGATTTTATTCTTTTAATTTATCCCACATTAATCATGTCTTAATTTAAGATAATGTTCCTAAATTTTCTCTTTCTTATCTCTTACATATTTTTGACTTAAGACATCATATTTAATAAATAATCTTTGTCTTAAAATCATGCAAGAAATATTATTTCTCATCCATATTTGGTCCAATTACAAAAATTGGCCCAAATGCCCAATCCGACCCAATAGCCAGATTTTGACCTAAGGTTAAATATCGAAATTACCCTTTTAGGTTTTCGTCATCCATGTACGATTTGTATGACTATTTAATAAAGGGAATGAGTTTAATAACTCATAAATCATATGCGGTCTCTAGTAAGACATTATGATCACCCTAAATTAAATACCTGATGAGCGGTGTCAATAGCCCTACTACAATTCAAATAAATCCCTTGACCTTTGATATCTTGATTAGCATAAGGCATGTCGCTAACATCCTTATTTAGTGATTAATCACTTTTCTTGATCTCTATGACAAAATTGATAAGTTTGAATAAATGACTTAATCATTTCATTCAGGTGCGGCCACACTCTTCCTAATCTTGTCTATCAAGTGGCCAGAGATATCATCTCTCATAGAGAGGGTCAATCCCTTCACTTCACTTCTGCTCTTACTTATGATTCGTAGCATACCCAATCATACTCATACTTGTCAACCTTTTATGGTCACATTAGGCGTATGTCAAAGTACACTAAAAATCACAACAAGAGACACAGTGATTTTCAGTCTAAGCATAATATTTGACATT
>CANYCX010402885.1:0-20519 GCA_948193385.1 Breynia disticha f. nivosa | reverse complement strand
GTGAACTGGTGAATCAAACCGGTTTTAAATATTGAAAATATTAAATAATTTAAAAATTAAATAATTTTGTATATTTATATTTATTTATTTATAATATTTTTAAATTATCGGTTCGACCAGTAAACCACTGATTTGATTAGTAAACTAACCACTCAATCTATTTTCCGGTTCGATCACTGCTCCAATTCTAACAACACCAATTTGAATCGAAGAAATGCATTTTCTTTTCTCAACTTGTGTTTTTTATCCATGAACATCTAGGCACAATGGAATACAAAAATCATTATACAAATACAATTCTTAGTTGAACCTAACAAAAATTTCGGGCTTTTTAGGGATGTAGACCCTTTACAATAAAAAATTTAAGTATACACAAAAGATATAAAATAATTTTAAAATACTATTTATTTATTTATTTTTATTCACATCTATCCCATAAAAATAGTTGTATGAGTTAGTTATTTTTTAAAGTGGAGGAATAAAAATAAATATATAATATCATGATAATTTTATTGCATAAAATCCACTTAATGGTGTGAAGTATGTAATTATCTCAAAATTTTCTTCAACAAACCTTCCAAAAAAAAATCAAAATTGTACTCTTTGACATTTGAAATTCCACTTTGAAACAGAACAACAAACTCCACTCCAAGACACCTTCTTCCTCATTTTCCCTCACTTTCTTCCTTAACATAAACAAATGAACTAACTTTCTCACTAAACCACACACCTTAACACAAAAACCCAGCCTTAGTTTTTTCAATACCATGTCTTAAACCCAAAAAAAATCAATTTTTTTTTAAATCATGGGAGCATCTCTCTCAAACTTAACAGAAGGAACCAACGGAGGAACAGTTGGGCCAGGTTTAGGAGACATACCGGAAAATTGTGTGGCGCGTGTATTTACATATTTAACTCCACCGGAGATTTGTAATTTGGCTCGATTAAACCGCGCTTTTCGCGGCGCAGCTTCATCAAATTCCGTCTGGGAGAAGAAATTACCTTCCAGCTATCAAGATCTACTCGAATTGTTCCCATTTGAACGCTACCAAAATTTGTCAAAAAAAGAAATTTTTGCCCTTTTATCGAAACCCGTTCCTTTTGACGAGGGTAATAAGGTAAATTTAAGAACCGTGATGTGGGTTTTTCTGGGTTTTTTGTGGTTATTAGGAAAGTTTTTTTTTATGAACTTTGGTGGTTGTGATAAGATTATTTGGTGGTGAAGGTATTCTGCTAATTTTGTGTTGTTCGAGGCATAAAATTGGAAATTAGGGGTTTTAATTGTGTTATTGTTGAATCTTGCAGGAGGTTTGGATTGATAGAGTGACAGGGAGAGTTTGTATGTCAATTTCCGCGAAAGGAATGGCTATTACTGGGATTGAGGATCGGAGGTATTGGAATTGGATTCCTACTGAAGAATCAAGGTTTGGATTTATTATCGTGGTTTTCAGTTTTTGTGAAGTTTAATAGTGTGATAATTGAGGTTTTGAGTTAGTGTGGAATTGTGATGAATGAGTGTGCTTTGAATGCTGTGTTATTTCTGTAATGGAAGCTGTGGGATTAGTGTTGAACATAGTTTTTGATTTTACGGAATGTAGCATTTGTTGTTCTGTTAATTTCGTTGCGAAATAGATTTAATTAGCTGTGAGGAGGCAATGATTGTGATGATTTCATTGTTCGAATGATACTTGGGGTGGAATATTTTCGGGATTGAATTATATGGTGATGGAGATATTGGCATTGATTGTTAAATTTGTAAGCAAAACATTTCGATGATTGCCTGCTGTGAATCGAGATTGGCAGTTCGCCATCACCATTTTCTGTTTTGTTTGCACAATACATTGCTAAGCTTCAATGATATGGATAACGAATGTGCAAGATGTATTATTACATTTTTCGTCGAAAGTATTCCTACGTGTTGAGCTTACCAGTGTTGTTTCTTGTTTATGTGGGAACATATGATCGATTTTGCATTTAGTGTCCTGCAAATTGAATGACTTCCTGTTAGTTGGTTCTGTATATCAATGTCTGTCAGCTCAGTTTCGTATCGGCATTGTTTTGGAAGGTGCTAATTGTTTTGAATGTTGATGTGCCTGCAAAGTGTCATGAGTCAATTTGTGCTAGTCACGGGTTCAATAACTTGACTGTCAATTGTTCTCTTTGTTCCAGATTCCATATAGTGGCCTACTTACTGCAAATATGGTGGTTCGAAGTAGATGGCGTTGTAAAGTTCCGTCTCCCTGCAGATGTATATTCTCTATTCTTTAGACTTCACCTCGGTAGATTTTCCAAAAGGCTGGGTCGCCGCATGTGCACTTACGAACACACACATGGATGGGACATAAAACCAGTACGATTCGAGCTGTCTACTTCCGACGGTCAGCAGGCATCATCCGAGTGCTGTTTAGATGAGACCGAGCAACATGAAGTAAACGGCAACCACAAGCGCGGATACTGGATAGAATACAAGGTCGGCGAATTCATAGTCACCGACTCAGAACCAGAAACCGAAGTCAGATTTTCGATGAAACAGATTGATTGCACGCATTCGAAAGGCGGACTTTGTGTAGATTCAGTGTTCATCATCCCCAGTATTCTGAAAGAACATAATCGAAGAGCTTAGAAGCGACGTGAAATACGACAGATACGTGTTTACTGATGTCAAAATGATTCCAGGAGTTATCATCTCTGGTTTTTCTTACAGATTCTTATACTCATGTAGGCAATTTGTTGTTGCAGAGGATGTCTTCATAATTGGTTTTTGAAATAGGAACGGCCTCCTCTATGGTTATGTAATTTTGTGGTGGTTGCTGTATTTGATCCATTTTTTTTTTGTTTTGTTCCATAGCTTTCAAAGATAGGGTTAGGATAGGAAATATCATCTTAGCCGTCAATAGTTTTTGTGTCCGCTTTTGAGACCTAGAACACAACAGCTTTTATATGCAGCTCTTGGATTGAATTAATTATTTTGCCGTTTTGAAGCTTCAAACATAGATGCAGATATCATAAACGTCAAACCAAATGCAATCTTGGTCTTGCCGTCATTTTTTTTATTTATCAACCGTAGTCTCAATTCGATAATATATATATATACATACGAATTTATACAATTTATAACATATGAGATCCATTCTTATATCATTGAAATTATACCGATTACATAAAATTAAACTATTTTTTACTAAAAAAATCAAAAATTCAGATTTATTTTTACTAAACATAAAGATACAAAACTAGCGATTCAGTAAGTCGTCTGTTTTAATGGCATCGCACTAAAAATCCCGAAAGCTTTGTATTTACAAGGCGGCAGAGGGGCATAGAGAATGGTCCAACATGGGCGCCGCCTGAGTACAATTAAGAACACTGTAAACAAACAGTGCTGGAATGTAGGAGTTGTAGTTTTCTTCATCTGAAAGTGGCTCGTCTGAGGCTTCTCCATACATTTACTTCTCCTGTAACTATGTCTCGTTTTAGCAGCTCCTAATTTAAACCTTGCCTGCCTACTTTGGACCACTCAAACACTCAGTCAATTGCCCCTTCCGATGACGTAAATATTACGAAAGTTGAATTTGCGTCTCTCGTCCGTGTCATGATCGGGGCTCAGTAATCGTTTCGCTGTTTCTGCAGTTCAACTGTTCAAAATATCGCTCGAGACGAAATCGTCTGGTGAGGCGCTGAAAACTTGTTCCGAATTCGTGAAATTACAGTAAACTGCATTGGGCGATGAACTGAAAACTTTCTCGGAATTTGTCTAAAATCGGCTATTAATATAGAACGAGAGTAGGAACTTATATTAAGATATCAGATTCTTATTTGGGACAGTCCTTTTTGTATGGCAACTTGTTTTCATTTGTGGTGGTGATTTTAATTCACCTACAAATATTATTTATTATTCTATGACAATGTGGCAGAGGGTAATTTGGCAATCTCAAAAAAATACAGCTTTATTCCTGGAATTTATTACCCTCATCTTATATTCTTATATTCGTAAATTTTGTTACAATAACACGATTTGTTTGTAAACGCTTATGATACGTACGAATTTAATTTTCGTAATATTTATATCAAAGATAATGATATTTGATGGAAAATTGTGCGGCACAATTACGGTGTGAGTAATGTTTTCAAGTTAATTGTTTTCCTTCATTTTAGTACTATCAATGATTTTCCTTGTCGATGATTACTTATCACAGATAATGATATTTGATAGAAAATCGTACAACGCGATTACAACGTGACTGACGTTTTCGAGTTAATTGTTTTCCTTCATTTTAATACCGTCAATGATTTTCCTTATCTTATATTCACTTATCACAGATAATGATATTTGATAGAAACTCGTACAACGCGATATTTACAACGTGAGTAACGTTTTCGAGTTAATTGTTTTCTTTTATTTTAATATCATCAATGATTTTCCTTATCTTCTCTTTACTTATGACAGATAATGATATTTGATAGAAAATCGTACAACGCAAATACGACGTGACTGACGTTTTCTAGCTAATAGTTTTCCTTCATTTTAAATGATTTTCCTTATCTGCTCTTTACTTAGAAAACTACTCCAGTTTGAACCCCAAAGAGAAGCCTTCTGTGCATGGCATTGAATCAAAGCTTTTCTGAGTCATAAATGGAAAATTCCATGGGCCTCTAGCTATTAATTGTGAAGTGTTGTTTTCAACGTTTCAGAGAGAGTTAACCTTTAATTAATGCACAAATCGTACCAAAATAAAGTTGAAAATTTAAAATTTAGAGACCATATACGACCGAAGATCCGTCTCGTTTATTCTCTATATGCATCGTGACGTTTTCGGACTACAAAGAGATGTTTAGATACTCTCTTTCATGCCCCCCCACTGCACATTCAATGGCAACACAACAAAGAAAAACTCTCTTCTGATGAAGTTTAATTTTTCTGTTGATTCCATATGCCTAGAGGCTTTCACATAATGTTGTGTCTCAAGCCTATAAAAGATGGTCTATTTTTCGGAAACATGATTTTCGACGCCCTTTTTTCCGATGAATTTTTTTAACGAATTTTGTCGAAGATTATATATTTAGGAATTAGTTGGAATCTGGTTGTCGGAATTTAATGATTTTTATAGTGTTATAACTGCTTGTTCTATAGTTTTGTTCCCACATGCTATGGTACTTAGAAGTCGAATTGAGTAGGTTATAAAATATATTTCTTTACCAAACGTTTCTTGGTTCAGTGGTGATTGAGGTTGAACTTGGTATGATAGATTGCGGTTCAATCTCCCACGATGCCGCTTGGGAGGAGAATTGAACCACCCAAAGCCCCTCCCCGAACCAGATTAGTCTCGGCCCAGTGGATCGGGATACCGGGATTTAAACAAAAAAAATAAAATATTGGACATCTTACTACATAGGTCTTTTATACAATCGATCGATTAACTGAACTACATAGGTATTAATCGAACCGAACCAATCGAATTTTAAAATTCACCAATACGAACTGATTTTTTCAATTTCTGTTTGATCCGTTAACCAATATTGGACATTTTACTAAAAAGTTGAGTGTTGGGATATTTGTGATACAATTTAAATGATTCTTAAAAAAAATAAAGCTTTACAAGGCATACTAGACACAGTGTCACAGGGAGGGGAAGAAGAGAGGCGTGAGAAAGGGAATGCATAGTGTCAGTAAGCATAGAAGCAGCTCTTCCATGGGACCATATCACCGATGTAGACCTGTGACTTCATTTCGTTCTCACGATAACGCGATCTGTGAATGCATGTTTGTGCCACGGATATGAATTAAGGAGGCCAAGAACATGTGCTTCACCGGTATAGTAAGAGGTTTCGTCAGTTCGATTGGTATTTCCATCGGCTATCGTCAAATACGACCATAATGATATTTGACAAAAAAAAACACGAAATGATTACGACACGCAAGGACGGAGTAAAGGAGGCCAGAAGCATGTGCTTCACCGGTATAGTAAGAGGTTTCGTCAGCTCGATGGTGTTTCTTCCAGCGGCTATCGTCAAATATGTCTGTTATGAGTTATAGTCGTTAGCTTGCCGAACTCGTCGTCTCTACCGTAACATATTTCTGATCCCGTACCTACCGAAAACCCTACTTATGAATTCTCTAAATTCTTACCGACACCGATTCTTATCAATAAAACCAAACAACTTTGTTGCACCCCAAAAGTGAAGTACACAACAAAACCTTACAGTTTAATCTCCCACGTATTCCACTTTGTTGCACCCTAAAAGAGAAGTATATCTTAAGTAACCTTCTTACAATCTCCAACTCTCTCTTCTTCAACCTCCCACGCTTTTGTACTCATTGTGGTCCTCTATTTCCCACCATTTCACCTCCATAAATTCCTCCTATGTACACTTAAGAAACACTCACAGTTGTTCTACCACTA
Source organism: Breynia disticha f. nivosa (assembly GCA_948193385.1). Classification (NCBI taxonomy): domain Eukaryota; kingdom Viridiplantae; phylum Streptophyta; class Magnoliopsida; order Malpighiales; family Phyllanthaceae; genus Breynia; species Breynia disticha. Next base: position 14,121 of record CANYCX010402885.1, on the reverse strand, counting down.
ATCGTCTGTTTTCTTCTAGCATTTGCAGCAATACATGGATTGGAATAACAACCTAAGAGCTTTTCTTCCTCGTCCACAGTCTTCCTTGAACTTCGTTTATGACTATAACTTCGATCACCACTCAGGTAATTACGTATGTCGGTATGTGATCTTTCTGCTTTGATTTATAACTAATTTGGTGTGTTTATCAGACATGAATGGAGTGAGGTATGCAACAGTGGAGGAGGAGACACAGGAAGGGTCGAGTTTGGATAAGTTGGTGAGCTATGGAGGACGTCAAGAGAAGAAAAAGAGATTGACAAATGAGCAGATAGAGTCTCTTGAGAGGAGCTTTCAAGAGGAGATAAAGCTGGAACCTGATCGGAAAATGAAGCTGTCTCGAGAGTTAGGGCTTCAGCCTCGACAGATAGCTGTGTGGTTCCAGAATCGACGTGCTCGCTGGAAAACTAAGCAACTTGAGCGATTGTATGATGCTCTTAAGCTAGAGTTTGATCTTATGTCCAAAGAAAAACAAAAGCTTCAAGAAGAGGTAATAGAAACGACTTCCTTGTCGTGCATACTCCTATATTTTCGCTCAACTATTTTCGCTAGCTCCATCGCTGTTCCAGAATGTACATGTTTGAATCATAGGATTATCATATATTACTATGGACAGGTGATGAAACTGCAGAGTATGCTGAGAGAACAAGCTACAAGGAAGCAAGTGTCAGCCGGCTACACAGATATCTCCGGCGAAGAGACGGTGGAAAGCACGTCAACTGCAATTCACAGCTCAACAAAGACAAGAGGAGTAATGATGACTTCTTCTTCCCATCAAATCGGAGAATGCAACTATCTGATCGGAGGTGTTGATGAATACAATCCAACTTCATCACCATATTGGGCAGTTCTACCATTTAATCATCCTTAATAAGTTTCAGAAAAAGGTAGTAATTATGTTTTAATTAACAGTAGTTCTTTTTGTTATATCGAAGGAAGATGTAGTTTTAGTACTGATGAAAATGGTGGATTCATCGGGTGTTTCACTAGAAGTAGTCATTATGTTAAAGAAATTAAACTTATAATAATGTAGTTATGTTTTTTTCCTCCCGGTATCCCGACACATTGACCGAGACTAATTCGGATTTGGAGCAAGAGGCATGGCTCCTTCCTCACGAGGGCGACTCTCCTCGGACTCGAACCTGATTTCAAGCTTTCATAGGAGGGTTGGATTGTCAGTCTAACCAACACCTCCTAGATAATAATGTAGTTATGTTAGATCCTCATGTACGTTGTTTTTTTTTTGTTTTGGAGATTTTCGAGCAATGGCGGATATAAATTTTTTTGAGAGAATAGACGATTTAAAAATAATAAAAAAATATGTTAAAAGTGGCAATATTATAGAAAAAAATATACTGTAAAAAGTATTAAGACTATAAGCCACTTTGTTTCCGTGTATATAGACATGGTTACGGTTCATGAATTGTCGGTCAATTACGATTGAAGAAAAGCTTTAACCTTAATGTCAACCTTCTCGCCATGGTTCATGATGGCTGAGACACATTTTCGATACAAGCACGATTCACGAATAATTTGCAGTTTGAGGTTCAAGTTTTGAGTATTAACTTAATTAAATCAAACGTAATAATTGTTAACACATAATTAAGTATAAATAGGCACGTTTTCAAATTTAATAAAATAATATAAGTTTATTAATATTCATTAGATGACTTGATAGATCATAGATAGAGTTAGATAAACATGTGCAAATTAAATGACGGTAAATCATGAATATTTATGGACAAATAAAAAATAATCTAACCTTCTGTTTGTTTGGTGAAAAATTGATTTCCTGTAGAAAGTATTTTTTATATTTTAAAATCTTATTTTTCAAAATTATATTTTCTAATATTTCATACTCTAATATTTGAAAATATAAAAAATATATAATTTTATATTTTAAAAAAAAATATTTTCTTTAAAAATATATTAAAAATAATTATTATTTTTCAAGTTATTTTTAAATTATAATTTTATGAACTTATTTTCTATTTATAACAAATGTTAGAAAATCAGGAAAATATTTTCTCAAAAAATATCAGCCAACGGCAATATTTGTTATCGTTAGCCAACAATAACAAATATAACAAGTTTTCATTACAATTTCTTACTGTTTGATTTTAGTTCGATTTGATAGTTTCGGTTCATTTTGACCGTAGACCCAAGTTTGAATAAGGGGATTGATATGGTGTCCCAGACATGAAAAGGTAATCTGAAACAGCTTGCATGCGCAAAGAAGGTAACGTGGGAATCAGACTGAGCAAGCAAACGAATGAAACGTTAATTTTTGCATGGCCAAAAGAAAATTTCAGGAAAAAAAAAGAAGAATATATGCAGAAAAGTGTCCTTTTCCCAATGTGGGAAATTGCTTTTGCTTGAAGGCAAATGGCTTCACTGGCCTAGATTCAAACAACACAATTCCGAAATTTTACTAAGTTCCCTTAAAGAAAGACTCGGCGTGTCACCGTCAGATTCAATAAAACAAGTAGAGTCGAATACACTGAAATAGCTCAACTGAAAACTGAGCGCAGAATATAAGGTAAACAAAAATGCTAAATCATGGCTTTATAGACCAACCAATCCATACAAAAACTAAATATCGCATATGTTCTATCTATTACTCCAAATAGCAACAAGAGGTAATAGAAAGATTATGCAAACTTGTAATATAATTCAACTAACGGTTTTCGAGCTCAGCGCTTTCCGCCACCGCCACCAAGCTTAGGACCCTTTCCGCCACCACCTCTCTGGACATTACCTTTAGCTTGAGTCTTCTGAGTTTTTGCCATTGTTTCTGCCTTCTTGGCCTTCTTCTCATCCTTTGTTTTCTTAATCCTTTCCTTGATTTCACTGCATACACATACAACAATCACAACTACACAAGAAAATTTCTGAAAAGGTAGCATACAAAAGCATTGACAATGATAAATTTACGACCAATTTGAGCGCAACAACTGACAAAACAGCTAGCTAACATATTGAGCAATATCATGTGATAGTTACGAAAAATGCAAACATGTGGACAACAACAGAATAACACGCACCGAAGAGCGGCTTCTCTAGCAGCGTCACGAACTTCAGGCTTTTCGGTTCTCTTCTTCTGAATAACCTCCAAAGTAGCACCAACAATAGACCTAGAATATGGCTTCTTAGTAGTACGTCTCCTCTTCTTCACAGCCTCTTGCGCAATATCCTATATAATAACAACCACATATTTCTTTCTCACCAACCCAATTCACCTAACCGCAAAATAACACAACCCGAAAGGACAAATTCAATAATTTCACCTTCTTATGTTGCTTCCTGTACATGGCAGTCCACGTAAGTTTCGAAGGCTTCAGCCTATTGTGAAAATACCTCTTGCATTTCGAGTTCGCAAACAAAAACACCTAATCCAAAACATTCAAAACCAATCTCAGAGCTAAAACGACACCAGAATTCATCAAAATCAACTAAAAACAACAAATTCATCAAAACAACCAAAACAACGCCGTTTTAGCCACAAAAAAAACCGAATTCACCTGAGAATCAGAACGAATAAATCTAATCCCTCTTCCAGGATAAATCTTAGCGCCACTAAAACGACACAGTTCCGTCCTGTAATCGAAAAAAAACAATTAAACACTAGCTATTCAAATTTCAATTAAACAAAAAATAATCAGTGAAAAACAAAATTAATCAATTAATACAGTTTATAATTGTTTGCTTACTTGAGAACCATTGTTGATTTCTTCTTCTTTGTTGTTGTAGCTGCTGCTTCCAAAAACCCTAATATTAGTGCCTCGATTGTGTTATGTATATGAGACTGAGAGGGAGTGAGTTCCTAAATGGGCTTGAAGTTGGATAAGGCCCATTGTTTATGTTTGAAGGGCTCATTAAGGCCCAGAATAAGAGCGACTTGTCGTTCGAGTGTGGGGACAGGCGTGCGATTGTGGTGTGGGACCATTAATGATGTGACGGTGACACCTCACTTAATTAAAAGTGCAAAAAAAATCGAATTAAAATTAAAAAAAATATGTAATTAAATTGAAGATTAGTAACCAATATTTAAAAAATAGTGGCTTTTATTTATATTTTTTTTATATAATATGAGTATTAAGCATGGTTTGGAAGTAGCAAAATGAAAACAAAAATATTTTTTCAGTTACTTATTTTTATCGAGGCTAATTCGCTTAAGAATTGCATCAAGTTGAGCGAATCGTTTTACACTTGAAATTCCAGATGAATTGTGAAAAATAATATTATAAACCAAGAATATAAAATATTGTAATTGATTACTAAAATTTACAAGTTATAATAATTGTTTACACTTGAAACACCCGATGAATTGCGAAAAAATAATATTATAAACCAAGAATATAAAATATTGTAATTGATTACTAAAATTCACAAGTTATAATAATTGTTTACACTTGATAAAATTTAATAAAATTAGAGATATTTAAATTTATCATATAAAATTTATTAAAATAATATTATTCATATTAAAACTTAAAATGTAAATTATTGTTAATATTATTTATCATAATATGAAATGATAATATAAAAATATTAAATAAAAAATATTCTTGATTTTATAAAGTGACATGAAAATATATTTTTATAATATCATTCCTTATATCACACATCTTTTTATAATAACATTCTTTTATATTATTTTTATTTTTACATTATTTTTAACATGAATATTTTCTCAAATTCTTAAAAAAAAAAATCGGATGCTTTTAAATTTTAATTCCCACGATGAATTTGGAAACTTTCAAACCATAATTACAAACAAAAATTTACATAACCTTTCCATCAATTATCATCGAAAACCCAAACGAAAGCAAAAGGAAATATATATTAAAAGCAAACACAACAATCATCACTGTAACAGCACAAATCACAACACAGATCCATTCAAACCTCCATTAAAGCCATACTAAACCCTCGTTCAAGCCATGAAAAAATTGCTTTTAATGGACGACTGCAAGCTGCACGATAAACCTGTCGTTAAAGACGACGAGGAGGAGGCGGACGATCTCAGCAGTGACGAGAGCGGAGACTACACGTCTGAAGATGAGGGGACTGAGGATTATCGGCGCGGTGGGTACCACGCAATTCGAGTTGGGGATAGCTTTAAGAACGGACGATATGTCGTTCAGTCTAAACTTGGTTGGGGCCATTTCTCTACTGTTTGGCTCGCTTGGGATACCCAAAAATCGGTACTTTTCTGCGTTTCTGATTTGGGTTTTTTGGGCTTATGCGGTGTCGTTTTGGGATTTGTTACGGAGAAAACGGAGTGTTTTAGGTTTTAGTTTGAGAAAAGTTGCATTTTTGCGGATTGACTTGATGAATATGTGTTTTTTGGAGGGTTTAATTTGATGAAAATGCAATATTTTGGGGTTTTAGTTTGAGAAAAGTTGCATTTTTTTCTCTTGGAGATTGATTTGATAAAAATTATGTTTTTTTTGGGTTTGAGAGTAGAATGTGTTATGAAATTTTGCTTTTTGAGTGGAAAGTTTTGATATATTGGATTATTTTTTAAGTGGAGGATTTAGGGGATGATATGAAGTAGCTTAAGTGTGTCATTTTGCTGTTAAATTGGGATTTTAGTGATTGGAATTTATAGTGAAGTTTTGTTGTTTTTAACCTATATTAGCTTAATGGCGTCGTTTTGTTGTTTAATTTGTGTTTCGTTTTTTTTAGTGGAAATTGTTGTTCTTCTACAAGGGATTGTTCTGAAGCGTAGGATTTAGGGGATAATACATTGCATTGCAGGCTTATGTTCTTTTTGCTTTGATTATTGGGTTTACATGAACTAAAAGAGAGGTTTGGAGAGTTTAGATAGTTAAATTTCACGACTTGAAGTTAAGTATGTTACCTGATATGCATTTTGAAACTTAGACCATAATATGTGATAAATTGTTTTTAGTTTATTGGAAGTTGTTGGTCATTTATGGTGTTGTAATTTAGCTGTTAGGGTCACTTGCACTAGAAGAGCGTGTGTCGGGTAAAGTTCGTTCAATCAAAATAATGGAAGTTGAGTTGGCTGGTTTATCTATCCAACTTTATTATTTTATCAGAAATAATTTATCTTTTTTCGTCATAGTTTAGCGGATAGGGTTATGTGACCTAAAAGACAGTTTATAGAGCTAAGTCAGTTTAATCTAAGGGATGTAATCGATCTTTTTGTTGTTGTAGTTTAGCATTATGTTAAAGTAGAATAGAACTATGCAGAGTTATTTAGTTTAATCTGTAGAATATCCGTAGAATGGAAGCTGTACTCGCTGCTGGAAGTTTCCTCAAGTTATAACTCTGTCGTGCTCTGTAAATTGTTTGGACGGTGCTTTGTTTTCCAGTATGACTGTTTCTGAATTGTCAAAAATTTTGGGGAAATGTTCTGCAGAAGTATGTGGCGTTGAAGGTTCAAAAGAGCGCTCAACATTATACGGAAGCAGCAATGGACGAGATTACCATCTTGCAGCAGATTGCGGATGGAGACTCTGAAGATAAGAAATGTGTTGTTAAGCTTTTGGATCATTTTAAACATTCAGGTCCAAATGGACAACATGTTTGCATGGTTTTTGAGTATTTAGGCGATAACCTTTTGACGCTTATCAAGTATAGTGATTATCGGGGATTGCCGATAGATAAGGTTAAGGAAATCTGCTACTATATTTTGGTGGGTTTGGATTATTTGCACAGACAACTTTCTATTATACACACTGATTTGAAGCCGGAGAACATATTGTTATTATCAATGATAGACCCCACAAAAGATCCTAGGAAAACTGGTGCTCCTCTTATTCTTCCAAATTCCAAGGACAAAACTGTCCTGGAGTCTGGGATTACAAAATTAAATGGTGATTTGACTAGGAATCAGAAGAAGAAGATCCGAAGAAAGGCTAAGAAAGCAGCTCAGGGTTGCATCGAGAAGGAAATTTTGGGGGAAACTGATGGGGATCATGAAACATCTGCCGCAGAAGATACATCTACTAATGCTAAAACAAATGCTGGTTCTATTGAAGACTGTCCTTCTAGCTCCAACAATACAAATAGATCGTCAGAAGCCGATGGCGTGAGGAGGGCTGATTTACAAACTCAGGGCAATAAAAGGGGAAATCGCTCCACAAGGAAGAAGCTGTTGGCCTCAGTTGACCTGAAGTGTAAGCTGGTAGATTTTGGAAACGCATGTTGGACGTACAAACAGTTTACGAATGATATTCAGACAAGGCAGTATCGATGCCCTGAAGTGATTCTTGGATCAAAGTATTCTACATCAGCAGATCTTTGGTCTTTTGCCTGCATTTGTTTTGAGCTTGCAACAGGAGATGTACTTTTTGATCCACACAGCGGTGACAACTTTGATAGAGATGAGGTAAGAATGTATCAAACTGTTGTGCTGACTGTTTGATATATATGTAATTATTTTTACGTGTCGTGTGATGATTATTGAATTAACCTTAGAGTACATGCACCAACAAACGATTCTACCTGTAAGCTTGTACGGAAATTTTAGTGCTAAGTGCTGAATTGTGTAACATAAGGTGAAAGATTTAGTTTAGTCTTTTACAAAACTTGGAAAATTATACTTTTGTGCTGGTTCTTTGTATATTTTCCGTTCTGAATGATGACTATCATGCCTACCTTACAACAGAAGCATGTGACCTTAAGGCTTTCATCTCCATGTTTCAGGACCACTTGGCGTTGATGATGGAGCTTCTCGGAATGATGCCTCGCAAGGTGAGATGAATGCGAATTTCATTGTCTAAGAAAACATCATTCTAAAGCATTAATTCTGGACCTAATACATTTGTAATTATCTCAGATTGCCCTTGGTGGTCGCTATTCCAGAAATTTCTTCAACAGATATGGTGATCTGAGGCACATACGAAGATTGCGTTTTTGGCCCTTAAATAAGGTTCTCATGGAGAAATACGAATTCAGCGAAAAAGATGCAAATGACATGACAGAGTTCCTGATTCCAATACTTGATTTTGTCCCTGAGAAAAGACCTACAGCAGCTCAATGTCTCCTCCATTCGTGGATCGCGTCGGGTCCTCATCTCATAAAACCCTCTGCACCTTCTCAAAATAAAGCCCCGGAAACCAACTCTGAGAAAAAGAAGAGGGAAAAGAATGAGAGGGAGGAAATGGAGATAGGTGTGGGTAACATTGCTATTAACTCAGATTCAAAACCAACGGAAGATCCCCTCTCTGACATCAAACCTCTCAAAGCTGCACCAAGTAGCTCATCTAAGCAAGGTTTCCGCTGATTCAACTAGTCACCTGCCAATTCATATCATCAGCCACATGCAGCTTCTGTTGCCGCGCCGAGCAGCTTGTTCAGAAGGCACGGTTTCTTTCCAATGAGCCTGTGATATTCTTGGCACTTGAACATGGGATCAATGATTATATTCTGATTATAATTTGTGTTCTATCAGATATGCACATTAACCCGGAACAGATTTGAACAACAGCAGCAGATGGCTTTATATACAGCTGAGGGAATGAGAAACTCCCAGTGACCTGTGTTATTTGTGAACATTGTTTATGTGATTCTTGTACTAGACAACGTTCTTGATACTGTATCACTGAATACATTACTGAAATCTTACAATTCTTTGAGAAGACAGTTTTCACGTGTGTTTTTTCCTAAGAGAATGCATTTGTGATATCTTAAAAACGTTGGATTCGTTTCATTTTTGTCGTTGTTCGTTTTCGCATTTTTGAATGAGAAAATGCGAAAATTGTGGTCTACATTTAAGAAATGAGATTTTGTTCCGCTTTTTTTAGATATTCACAGTGTATAACTTCATTTTCATACCAAAAAGAAAAACAATAATCATAAGAGGACGACAAGTTTTTTCACATAAATGAAGAAAGAATATGGAAACAAAGTTTCCCCAGTAACAGCAATTGGCATGGACATCTAGTCACAGTTTAGAATGAAGATAGAAGATAACATTGAAGAAAAAAAGAGTATGAGAAGCAAAGTCAATTACAATATTATCAGAATTCACAGGAAAAAAGAACTTCTACAATCATTCTTCTCTCACATGCAAGAACCCATTGTGTATGCATCAAATCCGAAATCTCCCTCCATTGCTACTGTTTCACTTTGTTCCTGCTTCAAATGCATATAACAGGGAGAAATCCAAAGATTAGAATCTGTTTCAATGGAGGAGATCGTAAGAACTCTAGTGATAAATGCCGCTCGGGAGTTCATTGGATTGTCAACTCAGCATTATACTAACTTCGTATTTATAAACCTCAACACTTTAGAATCTTCCTAGTGTTATAAACTTCACCGTTGACTTTATACTCAATTAGTTGGGACGCATATAACACGAACAGACATATAACACGAAAAAGTAATAGGTGAAATAAAATTTATGGTCATACCCGTTTGATCATTGTGTTCATTATGTCATCCAATGACTCTAAGTTGTTCTGAATGAAGCTATTCTGAGGCTTTCCTTGCTCCATAAGAAAGTCGTCGGCGGATCTCGTTTTGCGGTTGTCAGCTTCAGCATGCTGCAAAACAGATGGGGCGCCATAGTTCAACTGGCCAAGCAAAGGCTCATTGAACCGTTTTGCTTGGTCCATGCTCTGAGCCAAAGAACTAATGCTGCCATTAGCAGCACCCAGGGGATTAATGGAGTTAAAGCAATTATGTATCCCAGAACTGTAATTCTGGCCATGCTCCCATCTCTGATTTGATGTATAACCCGTATTTGGATTAATACCGCTGATCAAGCCTGCTTGACCTTGCACGTCTGCTCTAGGAGTTTCCAGAGGTTCTGCGAGACCACTGGAAGAAGAAAAGCCGATGGAGCCGTTGTTAATGTGAGAGCCGGTGAGCATGCTGTCTCTCATGTGATTAGTTGGCAATGTATCATGGCTGAAAGGTTCACTCAACGGTGGCAAAGAATTCGAAGGAAATTTGGATAGTTGTGCAGAACCCGCCCAGTTGTCACTACATCTATTGTGATCTAGAAAACCAGAAGAACCTCGACCGCTAACATCGAAAGAATCATGATTTGACGAGGGAATGCCTGTGAAAGCTCCCCTACTATGGCTTTGCTGCATGCCCGTTTGTAGCATCGAAGAATTGCCAGAAGTAGGCACGGCATTGCCCATGCCACCAATATTTACTCTGGCATCTGAGAAGCCAGTTGAATGTGAAAAACCTTTCGTATCCTCACTGTGATTGAAGTCTGAAATGCAACTAGCAGACCTGCCCAGCAGATGGTTGGATTCTAGTGCCGATGGCGTCCCTTGAAACAAATTTGTTGTTTGGTTTGCTGGTAAAAGAGATGGCTGCATATTTCCATGATTATTGATAGAACGGCTCAAGGTTTGAGAATTACCAGTATTCAGGATTCCAGAAGAAGCTATTCCATGTAAGGTTAAACCAGCAGAAGAGTTTAATCTGCCAAGGACACTGCTCGGAGCATATGAGGATAGAGATGCACTCGAAATCCTTCCAGGCCCAGCAATGCTGCGAAAATCTCCAAACCCGTCAAGTGAACCCATGCGCAGGTACGTCGAATCCTTAGCCCCAAATGCAGCAACCATGTTTGCTTGCTGGGATGCTACATTGCTGATTCTTTTCAGGTAAAGCCTATATTTCTGCAATAAAAGATAGACGGATCAGTCAGGAAAAGAACACAATTACAGCAATCCAAGAACGTTTATCATGTGAAAGAAGAATTATTCTCGATAGATTAAAAACTCTCGGTCATTGTTAGAAATGGATAGCAATGAGATTGCTACAGAAGTACGAAGCAGGAACAAAGATCAATACCTGCAAATGACTCGCTACATTTTCCCTTGTAAGCCCTTCCACATTCATAAGGTCAAGAATTTTCTTGGGAACAGCCTCTGCAACCGATTTAACAAAACATCAATATATATCAGAAGATAACCAAGAACGTAACCACTAAAATTTACATCCGAAAACGTTCTATTATGAACGGGAAACTCACTATCAAGGCCTAATTGATTAACAGCTGCAACAAACTTCCTATGCAGTTCAACCGACCAAACAACCCGAGGCTTCTTCTGAGTCCCTTGTTCATCTTCATCATTTTCATGTTCATTCTCTTCACCACCTTCTTCCTCCTCACCATCGTAATCCTTCTTTCTCCGATTTGATCTTCCATTCTGATCAACACTACCAATGGAACCCCCGTCTTGTCCACCTTCTGTAGTTTCCTCTCGAGGTTTGTCCTGATCCGCGGACCTGTTCTGATCTTTGGGGCCCAACTTCTGTTTCCTGATCACATGCTGCCATATGTTCTTAAGCTCCTCCACTCTAACAGGTTTCAGCAAATAGTCCACAGCTCCATGAGTAACACCCTTATATACAAGCTCCTTATCGCCATGCTCAGACACCACTGTAACAATATTTACAGAAAAATTACAGATCAATTACATCCTTTCCACGAACAATTTGTTACAAAACTATTACAAATTCGAAGAACGAAGACAGATTAACGCGCGAATTGGCATAAAAAACATCATTCACTGTGGATAAAAAAGAGAGCTGTTTGCTTACTAATGACAGGTAGGTCCATTTCAAGCCCCACAAGTTCCAGAAGCTTAAAGCCGTCCATGTCAGGCATATTAACATCACTGATAACCAGATCATATTTGCTCTTGTTTTCTCTCAGCAATTTCAGAGCTGTTACTGCTTGATTCGTAGTTGTAACTGCAAAAACAAAGCATTCATTAAAAAAAAACTCAAAGGAGAAAGAAAAGAAAAAGAAAAAGAACAATTTTGAAAGAAATAAAATCTATAAACATAGTTATGGAACAAAAACAAATAAACACACCTTGATATTGGCATTTACGAAGTAAAGTCTCCAAAAGTTTGAGACAAATCGGGTTATCATCAACTGCTAAAACACGTAGGCCAAATGGAAGCTTCTCTTCAATTTGGTCCTCAGCAATCATTATAAACAACAAAAAAACAGAGAAAAAAACAGAATAATTACAAAGCAAACAAAATTTGACCAAAATATTCAATCTTTATGTGTTTTGAGAGTGAAGTTGATGACTTATACCCTTTCTGATAAAACCCAACTCAAATTTACAAGGATTTGGATCAAAAAAACAGAGAAATACAAAAGAGAAACTGAAGTTCTTTAGTTTTTTAATGAAAACCTAACAGAAAGTTTTATTGAGGTGAAGAAAAGTGAGAATGATGGTGATGGGGAAAAAAACTAGAGAGAGAGAGAGAAATTGCTTGAATTCAATCAAAATTCAAAGCAGAAATCTATTTCTTTAATTCATTGCACACTTCACAGACTTTCTCACTCTACACTCTGTATTTGTCTTTAGCTTTTTTGTTCCTTTTTAACAGAACATTGAAGACTGACATTTTCCTCACTGTATTTTTTATAGTCAACTATCATTTAAATTAAAAAAAAACTATTAATTATGATTATAATTATTTTAATTATTTGGTTTTGAAAATAAACAGTTTACCACGATAATACAATTTGTACCTATACGATAACAAAAAGCTATAATTAACACGAATTCAATTTTATAATATTTAAATTGCTATTAATAATATTTAATTAAAAATGGTACAAAACGATTATGAATTGATCGTACCGACATGAATTTTTATTACCTAAAGGTGTCATGATTTACCAATCTATGCCTTTTTTGTTCTCCATCATTTTGTGAAGTCTGTCATAATCATCATTATTTACTTTCATTTACACTTATTTATCACAATAATGTATTTTCAAGGATTTAGAAAACAATTTTGGTAGATATGAATTCGTATTAGTCAAGTTGTAATGGTGTGACGTTATTTTCTATCAAACATTATTATTTATGATATAAATATTATAAAAATTGTATTCGTATTATTCGTATTGTATTAGAACTATGTCCGCGAAAATCGTGTTAGAAGTTGATAGTTTTGTGAGAAAAGCTAGCAATGTAAATTAAGGATAAAATTTAGTACAAAATCTGTGAATTATATGAGATTTAAATTCTAAAGATTTAGTGTGTTTAATAATATCTCAAAGTTGGAAATAATTTCTGGAGGACAGTAATTTTGACATTCCAATTCTGATTTTGCATTTATTGTCAAATTTTATACCCAACAATGAAAAATTCTCCTTCCAAAGAAATTATGGTTACAAAATTGGAGACTTTTACAAAGATTTAGCCATTCGAGTTGGCGGATCGCAATCGTGTCAGAATGTCATTGAATTTTTTCTATCAAATATTATTATTTATTACATAAATATTGTAAAAATTGAATATGTATCATACGTTTCATGTCTAATCGTGTATCTATTAACCGTATTATCAGGTCATAAATTGTCAAACCTTGTGAGACCATTAATAAAATTCGCTTAGACATCAGTTTTTGACCAATGCAGTAAAAAAAAATTCAAGTGTTTAATTTTTTTCATTAAAAGACTGTTTATTTTTACGTAATCAGTACGATTTTGATAAAATAAAAATACATTAGATGTGTTGTTATCTTCATAACATGTTTGTGTAAAACAAGAAATAATATTAAATTTCACATTTATCATACCTTGTGCTTCTAATTTGCCATGCATTACCCTAATAAGATATTATTTAATGTTAATCCATCTAGATAACCATTAGTTTCTTTTCCTGTCATGGATAATCCACCATCATTTTCATTAAATTCGACAACGATTGCGGATGGTCATAAACGTTCATAGATTATTTTTTACGAATAGTTGTGTACGTTCGTAAAATGTTGTATATATCCATTCTGATCGAATAAGACATGAGAACGAGCAGGGACGGAAGGAAAGGGGGGGCGGGGGTAGCGGCCGCCCCCCTTGCCGTGAAACTACAGGGAGCTCCGCTCCCCCTTAGTGTCGGAGCAAGGGGGAGCGGAGCTGCGAAGGACCGGTGGTGGAGTGGTTACAGATATTGGGAGTGGGCTGAGCGGAACTTGGAAGTTGGAAGAGTGCGATGGAGATGGAGGATCAGGGAAGGAGGAATGAAGGAGAAAGGAGGTTGAGGAGTAAACTGAGATTGGATTGGAGGAAAGGACTGGCGTGGAGGAGAAAGGAGGTTGAGGGTG
>CANYCX010402756.1:0-10226 GCA_948193385.1 Breynia disticha f. nivosa | reverse complement strand
AAAATGTGACAAATAAATAGAGGAGATAGTTGAGAAGCATTTAACATGTGGTCAAATGGAATTGTGGTAATAGTTTTGGTGACAAAAAGGGTCGCGATAAAGGACGAAATAGTATAATAGGATTGGTATAAGAGTCAATTTCGTTGCACACGACTGGTCCAACACCCCAGCTTTGGACTTACAACTGTGACCACTAGTTTCATATGACAATTTGATGGCAGCGCTATATGCATATACCCCACTTTATTTATAGCGACTGTCTGTCAAATTCATACGATAATACAATAACCTTTCGGTATCCCGATACATTGGCCGAGATTAATCTAGATTCGGAGCGAGAGATATGACTCCTCCCTCGCGGGGCAACTCTCCTCAGACTCGAACCTGAGTTCAAGCTTTCATAAGAAGGTTGAATTGTCAGTCCAACTAACACCTCGTGGGTGTTAGTACACGTTTATGACGCAACAAGAATGACACGAATTTAATTTTATTAATGTTCAGATCACAAATAATGATATTTGAAGAAAAATAGCATGACATTATTATGATACGACTAACTCAATTGACCACCCCCGTATCTCGTTATTTTGACCAGTGATGCCGTATATGAATTTAATGAGAGCAATGTTATCAGAATAGGACCGGTAATCAAACCTAAAAAAGGACTAAATGACTCATTCACTGGTTAAACCGACAGTCAAACCGGTAATTTAAAAATAATATATATACATACAAACACAAACAATTATTTAATTTTTTCTATACTTAAAATTGGTCCGAATCACCGGTTTAATCCTATACACTTACACACCAGTCTGAGAGGTAAAATCGAACCAGACTAATGGCGGATTCATCGGTTCAACCGGCTAGTTCGGTCCGGTTTTTACACCGAGTGAGATTCGCAGAGGGGATTACTATAAACTATACTACACCATGTGTATATTTAGATTGCATGGTGAAAGAAATAGAGAGGCTGGGAAGTTTGATGATTACAATATACTGTGATTAATCTAACACTGCTTTGTATATTCTGTGTATGGCCGATTGCTACCAAAGTTAGAAAAAAGATGTCTGAAATGAAATGTGAAAGAAAAAAGAACTGACTGCTAGAAATGGATTGGTTCAATTGAATCCGGAAAATGATGATTAGGGAGGATGAGATTTTCTTGCATAAGAGAGAACCATGATGAAATCTTTGGCTGAGTTGCCAACAGTGGTGTGGATATGTGGAGAATGCAGAGGAGCTGCTATCTCTAACCACCACTCTACCAATTCTCTGATCTGCAATGAAGGATCCAATGGTTGTCCATACAAGAATATCTCCACCTGTGTTCATCAAGTCGTAAGTTCCATCAATGTCGATTGATCATGCAAGATTTTGTGAAATCAGTAGGGATGTTGATGAAGTTACCTCAGTTTCAGAGCTCAGTCCTAGCTTTCGTACCACGTACTTTTTGATCGTTGATACTGTCAGACTCCCGTCCCTGACACATGTTTTAAGAGCACGTCAGTAATTGTCATTGTTGGATTCAAGACTGATGTGTTTTTCTGATTCCATCTATAATCTCCACAAGGCTAAATAGGAGTTATTTTCAGAATCGGTCGCAGGGTTCTAATACAGGTACGAAGCAAGCAACCGAAAACCTCGGCAACCATCTTCTACCAGAACTGGAAAGATCGGTCAAAGCAAAATTATAGAACCAAAATGCAACTACATTTCTAGCACTCATTTGATAAGATGCACAATATTGTAAAAAGCTTGGCCAGAATCTAAGACCAAAATGCAGCTGAGTTTCTAGCATGCAACCGGGAAACAATGAAACAAAAAATTGAAGAAAAGAAACTCACTCAACCCTCAAGAAGTGTGAGGGTATCTGTGGCAAAGGTGCGTGATCCACTTCCCTGACATCGTTAAAGAAAACAGTCAGAATTTAAAAAAGAACTGACATTAAATGAAGTAAACTGATCATAGAAAGAAGGAAAATTTAACTGGTCATCCGAAGCAATTAAGGAGAACCAAATTGGAGTGCATATTCCATCATTGTGATTCGCATCAACAGATTGTGCTGGAACATTTAAATCTTCAGATATTGCTGCTCTTTTTGGTCTCACTCCTTGTGATTTTCTAGGTTTAACTGAACCTGATCCTGATGCGTGGGAGTTGTTTTCGTTACCATTAACTTTTGATTTAATGACATGCATCATGAAATTATTCATCAATGCTTGCGCATCAGCTTCTTTGCCGTCAAACAGATTGGGATACAAAAGAAATTCCTGCAGATTAACAGTTTGCACAAAGCAGCACTTGCAAATATAATGTCAAAAATCTAAAAGGAAACAAAAATATTATTCAACTGAGAGAAAATGAAGCCCTGCCTACCTGCTTTTTAACAGACTCTTCCTCGACAGGAACAACAGAAGCAGAATTCTTTTTCCCAATAGGTTTTGATCTTTTTCCAGTCATAAAAGTCTTAACTGATTCTTTAGATGTGCTGATCACCAACGAAGAAAGTGATCTTTCCTTTCTCCTACCCGGTGTTGAAACTAAATGCGTAGCTTCTAGCACCGAATGCGCAGTCTCTGGCACCTTGAGATTTCTTCTTTTGGGAGGAAAAATTTTGGTCCTGAGATCCTGCAAATTGTGGTCTGCCCTGAGGATCATTATGAAAACCAGTTAATACAATCTAATGCAAGCCATTGTCACAAACACGTGTAGTTTCTCAATCTCATTTCTCATTCAAATGCTAAAACTATCTTGAAATCGAACCGTGGTGACAAATGCAAAACATGAACATGTTTTTCTGCTATCTTGTTGAAACAGAGAGCAGCCTATCTCAACCAAAAGAAATGGTCTAATATTAACTTTTCAAAATGCACGAGGAAACAGAACAATAAATACCTGAGCTTCTCCAATGGAGCACAACCCAAATCAGTATTGCATATTGGACAGCAATCCAAATCCTCATCAGTAATCTTCTCATATATACATTTTCTGCAAACTATAATTAAGCACGAAAAATGTATTAGGATTGCTTCAAAAGGACTAAAAAATGTGGGTCAATCTTCCTCTTAGAATCAAACCACTTAAAAGTTAAAAATGTTAAACTAACAAAGCCAAATTATCTACTATAGCTCATATATATTAACCAACAAAGTTGACAAACAGAATCCTAATGTGATATTCTAAATACCAATCAAGCCAATATGAAATCATATTAATCAGCAAAATCCACACCACTTAAAAACAAGATTTTCTTTTCATCCAAACAATGTCAATGAATAAATGCATACCAAATACACCCAAATTCAATTATTCCTTTCTGTTATAACAAAAAACATCACACAAAGCATCCATCTTTAACCACCGTCTCCAAACATAACCAAAACCAAAACATAAAATCCAACATAATTAACGTGAAAAGGCCAAAATTTCAAAGGGGATAGAGAGAGAGAGACGAACAAGTATGAAGACATTCAGAGATAGTAGTAGCATCATTGAAGAGCTCATCACAAAGAGGACACGTCATGCATGCTGCAACTGTCTCTCTTTCAATCTTCATTACTTGGTCACTCATCATCATCGTTACACTCACACTCTTTCTCACACTGCATGTAACAATAAAAGTCACTGTATCACTTCTTTTTTTCTTTCTTGGACTCCTTTTTTTTTCTTTGAAGGAAAATATGAGAGAATGTGAAGGAAAATTTGGGGAGTTCTTGTTCGATTTGGACTATGGTAATGGCTTTGGATTCTTAATCACTGGAACAAAAAAAAAACTCTGAAAAAAAAAATAGTGATGTTACATTGGCATGAAAACTTTTTTTTTTTGCTTCTTGTTTTTGTGTGCGCGAATAAAGGTGCGCTTGTGGTGCGTATGGGTTAAACCTGTACACGCTGTGTTAGTTTTCTTGGGCATAACGGTGTCGTTTTCAGGAGTGGTGGTGAGATGCGTATGTTAGAGGTTGTCACGTGGAACCTTGGTAGCTCATATAACAATGGGCACCTTGGGAGATTTGTTCTTAGGCTAACCACTCGGGTTGAATCTTGTCAAGCGCCAAATCCCCTTGGCCAGCTCCATAGCCTCCCGGAGCGAATCCAGATTAGTCCATACCGTCGGCCTGGAATACCGGATGATTCAGACAAAAAAAGAGGTTGTCACGTGGATTTCACGTGATATGTGGCCATTTGATTGACAATCAACCGAGGTAATGCTCCTTTCGTATTACTCGTTTGACATGTCCTAATTGCGTCGGGTTATTTTTACGACATATCATTACTGACATCATGAAAATGACAAAAACTAAATTTGTCGTGTACCCACAAATCGTGTTATTGTATTAGGAATTGGAAGATCTTTAAGAGTGTGTTTTAATGACATGATAAGAGTTAAAAATGAGAATCCAAAATATTAAATTTTTTTTTTGATGAAGTCCAAAATATTAAATATGTTAATGAAGAAATTAGATGTAAGTGCAAGCGGCAAATGAGAAATGAAACCTGTCAAACATAGTAGCTTTTAGGCAATGAGCTTTTGTTTTATGTACTTCATTCAAAGGTACTTACTCATAAGCTTTTTGCACTTCGAACTCTTTTTCACTGACCAAAGTTTGCCCCAAATGGATTTGCTGAGTACAACGCATGATATAAGCCAAGTTGCTTGTCATTTTGGAGTCACGACACACAATCTATGGCCTGTCTTTGAAATAAACCAAAGCATTTAATGAAAATGAATGGATACCATTGAGCAATAACTCATATTCTATAATTGGATGCAAAAATACAATCAAAATATGTGAATACAACTGTTAATATTTGTGAATATTACATAAATTCATGTATAATTTCTGCTTAAAAAGACATACACGTTGCTTTCAATTTCCAGGGATACATCATACATAACTTAAATGATTGGATCACAATATCACATGATCCTCACTAGTTATTTACAAGAAAAATCTTTTGGCACCATCAAAATTGAGAACATACTATAATGCACAAGAGAAAATCTGACGATAAGCAGCAGAAATTGATGATCAAGAAATATCATGATGACCAAATAGAAGAATATGAGATTTGAATGCTTCAGTTCAGATTATAATCTGTTTGTTTTTTATGTATTGTAATGCTGATGCTCTATGAATAGTAGAGCAAAATCAGCTTTATGCTAGAATACTGATGCATGTCAAAATAATCAATTTAAATATGACTGACTATGAAGCAAAAATTATTACTAGAAAAAGAAGTGCATTTGATTATGTGCACTGATTCTATAAGTTCTGTATTTGGAATCAATTAGGCTGCCGATTACTCGAAGAAACTTGACGTAACCTTCAGGATGAACTGCTTCACTTCACCGGTCCAGCCAAATGGCAACTAAGTAGCAGCATTGAAACAGAGAACTGCAGGTTCCATTATATAATTTCAATGGAACTGCCAGAGGACTTCCGAATTTAGGATCCAACCAAACCCTTATGTCGTGCGTAAGACATAATCAACATGAACAATAATGCACAGAACACCCCTGTCGATATAACCACCTGGACATACCAAAAAGAAAGGTTCACAAGAAAAAAATCTGGGTGAAATAGATAACTTTCTTTATCACTTGAAATACATTGCTTACCCATTTGAAAATGTGTGAATGATGCTCATTCCAAGTATATGGGATATTCATTCCAAATATTGCAGCCACATAGGAATAGATTGATAAACATACTGTTCCTGAACTTAGAAAGAGTTCTAACTGCATCAATCAAACAGTGAAAGAAGATATCAAAAATTTGCAACTGATAGAAAGAGAGAGGACAATTAGCTGAATTTATGAATACAGTTGACAGATGATGAAAAATAGAGCACCTGAATAAGTTGATTTCGATGATTGTCAAGCTGCAGGATGAAAAAATAATATGAACAGAATTTCACATGAAGGGATAAAGAACTGCAAGTTGGACAAATGAACTTCACATATCTAAAGTTAAAACATTTTACCTGAATATTGATGTAATCCTCTGTATCATCAATATACTCTCGCAACTGAATTTCCAATTAAGCAGTTTAGAGAAAAAAAAAAGAACAAAACTACATTTACCTATGAGTCAAAAATGAAGTTAGAAATTTAACATACTGTAGTTAGTTTGTTCAATGTGCTATCAATTTGCATGAAGTAAGCCTGCAAAGATTATACCATCCTCATTAGATAATAAGCTCCATATATCGGTCCCTAAGAAACAGAACAAAATAGAAGAGAACACAGCACTAAGTTGCAACCTCTAGTAACATTTCAAGTTCCTCAACATCATTCTCATCTCCGCGAGCAGTTAGCATACTTGCCCTACTAGCTCTGGAAATTTTCGAAGCTATAGTAGGTGAGCCTGCAAACCAATTGGCACCACCTGATCCACTAGCAGGTGAATTTGCACCAGCCAATTTCCTTGACAAGTAAAGGTCAGCCATATCATCATCATCATCCAGTAGTTGTTCAAGTTCATCTCTCACCTATGGTAAAATTTTAAGCACAAGATTATACCCAGGCCATATGTAAATTTTATCTGTATGGCATCATTCGTTTTTACAAATCAAGCGAGTTACCACAAGCCCCAACTACCTGGTCCAATTCATTTGCTTGGTTTTATAAGAAGCCTCTCTTCATTTGTCCGATGTTTTCTCGGATTTAAAGACTAGCATCTTTATATATCATTTACTTTGGAAGCAGATGAACAAAGAAATTAGAATTATCTGTGTGTTGGCTCAGGAGTTGCACAATAAAACTGAAGGTAGCAAAGCCTTTTGCCTTCAGGTTACGTCGCAATTTCTATACTCAACTCAACTACTGTATGGACAATTTTTCAGAAAAAAAAAAATCTTTGTTCATCTAAACAAAAATAAAAAATGCAGTCTCAAAACCATTTGACTCACACATTAAAAAATTCATGAGTGTGCCTGGACAGATTAAGAGCAAGTCCTCCGCCTTTCCCTTTTTTATAGACCAAGAACAACTATAATTATTCTAAAAAAGGACAGCTGTATAAACATATTTACAGGAATTCATAAGAATTTTTGATGGAGTTATGACAGGATTATGTGGATACCTTTTGAACCCGGGCAGTCAGCCTTGTCATTGCACTCTTCAATTTTCGAACTCTATCCAAATTACGACTGCTAACCTACACATTGGCGACCAAAGTTTCAGGAAGAATAGATGTTTCACTATTTTGAAAGGATTTTAAGGAAGCCAACAGATTAAGTCATGAAAATGATCTTCTAACAAGGTCTGGTAAATGTACATTAGAAGAATATCAAACAGAGGAATTTGTTTCCCATAACAGATTACTGGACGACCTTAAACAGTTAACTGCCTGTAGAATCACATGTCACAAAATAACTCCTCTTAAAAAAAGGACAAAAAAGAATATGTTCAAAGAATATACAGCATCTTGAACATTGAAAACTGCAAAAGAATTCCAATAATATACCAAATTCTTCCTTTCGTTTCCTTTCTAAATGAAATAAGAGAAGATAAATTGCCATATCAAAATATATAAATTAGACAACATAACACATACTTTAGACGTGAGCTCATCTAAAGCAGGATAAGCAGCAGTCTCTAATTCTGTTGTCCGCGCAGCTAGGTAACTACAAATAGCTTCCAATGCTACCTCCAGCGCACGAAACTCAAACGGTGATTCTGCAAATGTATAATCCAAAAACCTTCAAATATCAACAACTGCACTGGAGTTGAATAACATTCAAACAACACCATTCGCATCCCTTACCATCTTCTTCACCAGTATCAATATCGTTTTGTCCACCAGGCAAATCCTTCACATCTCCTTGTCCTTGATGAGCCATGGCCGTAGGAGGCAAGCGTCTTTGAAGTTCCTCAACAACCGGAATCACATTTTCGTCCTGTGGATCCCTAAGTAACACCTAACGCCACCCAAAAACCATCGAACACGCTAAAAAATCAATAATAACACAACACAACGGATGGTTTTACGAGCTAAATATGCACCAATAATTAAAATTAAAGCTCAAAAACAACATATATTATCGACTTAGACACACTCGAATTGTGACTCGTCTCATTATTATTTTATTAATTCAGACGCACTCGAACTGTGAGGCGAATCATTTGTGTAAAAGCATATTCGCTAAACAAACACAACAAATATCAAAATAAATCCATATAAAAAAAATAAAAATGACAATCTACGATTCAAACAAACTAACCTCTTCAGAAGTAATAATAGCCTTAATATGCTGCAAAAACAAACCACAAACAATCAGCATACAAAAACGGCACCGCAACAGAGAAAAAGAGCAGAAAATAACCTCCAAGTTAAGAACGATCGCTTTTTCACGGCCAAGTATAGTAGAAGGATAAGAAAGCAAAGGATCAAGAATCCGGAGATCCCGCGCATGAATCTGCACGCGATGCATGATCGCTTGTTTATCAGCATCGAGAATTGTTCCTTGACCAGAAGCGTCGACGAGAATCCAACTCCTCGGGGAAGGTTGCGTTTTCTTCTTGACTCCGTTCGCCGTCCCGGCGAGTGGGTCCGCCGGAACCACGTAAACGTCCCGTGCCATTTCTCATCCAATCACATCACGCCACGTAGCTGTAAGTGTTTTGTATGTGTTAGGAGGAGTATCTGATTCCAGTGTGCGTACTATTCTCAAATTTAAAACTCCGAAATTATTTTTCTTTTTTCTCTTTTTTTTTATTGTTTGTGAAGAGAGGACCAGAGCAGGTGTTTTTCCGGGTTCAACTTTTTGTTGACCAAAAACTCACTTCCTCAATGAGTTTCTCACTTGTCATAATTAATCTTTTTTAACACTCATCATTGAGCATTAATTACAAATTTAGAGGTTAGAAATTGATAATTTATGTTGGACGCATTAATGATGTTTTGGTCTGAACCATGATATTTTTAACCTAATGAGCCGAGACTAATTTGATTTGGGAAGTAGTTCTGGGTGTTTATGTTTCATTCTCCTCTCAAACGACATTATGAGGATCGGAACGCAGTCCGTCCTACTAAGTTCAGTCTCAATCACAACTGAACCAAAATACACTTGGTAAGACGCAATAATGATGTAATATTATACTCCCTCCGTCCCATTTTTATAGACATTCTTTTTATATTGGTTGTCTCAATAGCTTTCTATTTTTATATATATCATTTATTGTTTGAAAATCATTTTTACCTTTATCAAATTAATGACATTCTTATGTTTGCAATACAAAATTATCAATACAATTACTTTCTATCTAATTAAAATACTTTATTGAATAAAGACAATATTATAAAAATACATGTTAACTGCCACTTATAACTAACATAACTACATATTTCTTAATTTCCACAGTTTGTCCAAAATCGTGTATTAATACAGAACATAGAGAATTTTTTTTTTGTCAAAATAATGTAATATTACATAAGTAGCTATTGGCAAGGTATGATTAAGGTAGTGTTTAGGTTTTTTAATTCGGGCTAGCGAGTTGAGTCTATATTGGCCGATTCATACTGAACTTTAACTAGTCAATTTATTTATGACTCGAACCTATTTATACACGACCTAAACCAACTCATTAATTTTGTGTTCGATCGGCTTGATTTTCGTATCGAACATTTTAACCAAATTTTTAATGAATTATAAAAGCGTTAACTCATTTACGATCCAAACATATTTATATCTTATTCAAATTCGTATAACTCTAAGTCGTGCTAGATTAACAAATTTGTCAATTTTAACTGATGTAGTAGTGTTCTTAGAATTCTAAGAGGGGACTCATTGAGGCAGAGTGTCTCTGTCGTTCGATTTAGTAAAAATAAATCTGAATCTTTAATTTATTTAGTAAAAGTAGTTTTAATTTTTACGTAATCTGTACATTTTCAGTTAAACGAAGAAGGATCTCATTAAGTCTTCTTCTTAAGAGCCTCATATTAAAACTTACGTTTAGAAAGTATAAGAAGAAGGTTTGAAGAAGAAAAAAATATTGGTACTAAATGAGTACATGGGGGGTCACATCTGGTTAGCAGGGTGGTTATGCTTTATATTTTAAGAAATATGTGAACAGATTCGCTTTCAGTATCATGTCGAGTGGTTATATTTTTATATTCTATTATTTGTATTATCTTCTCATGTCACATCTAAAACTCAAGAACCACTGGATAATTATATAGATACAATTTTTTTAATAAAAATATATATTTTTTTATTT